>LR752304.1:31786-94433 GCA_902729485.2 Mus minutoides | reverse complement strand
AAGAGTTTCTCTGGATAGCCCTGAATATCCTAGAACTCACTCTGTAGACCAGTCTGGCCTCAACCTCAGAGATCCTCCTGCCTCTGCCTCTGCCTCTGCCTCTGCCTCTGCCTCTGCCTCTGCCTCTGCCTCTGCCTCTGCCTCTGCCTCTGCCTCTGCCTCTGCCTCTGCCTCTGCCTCTGCCTCTGCCTCTGCCTCTGCCTCTGCCTCTGGGTATATATTTTTTTAATTCTCCCCATTTTCTATCTGAGCTTTTCTTTAGAGTGCCCCGAAATCTTCCAGACCAAAGCTATCATCTGCAGTATTAGGGAGAGCAAGAGAAGGGCAATGCCAGTGTTGGATGAATAAGTAAGGTGGTGTCTGTTTCACTAATAAAGTCTAAACAGAGAGGTCAGTATACTATCATGGAAATGAGACCCTCAGTCAATGCCACTTCTTCATCATATACTAGTTTAAAAGTGTTTTGACCTATGGATTTTCCTCTACTCCTTACAACAAACCATGGCCTAGTACGTATGCAGCTCATGATAGAAATCTCCACAAACTGAGCTTTCTCCCATCAGTAGACCTGGAATGTTCACTCCACAGATGTCACCATCAGATCTTTCTGCCTAATGAAAGATCCAAGGACTTTGGAAAGAATACAGGTGTGGCAACTTTGATATATCCCAGTGGACAGACAGCCTGCTGTGACAGCAATGGCCAGCGGGCTAAATCCCAGTGTCAAAGCCAAACCAAGCACAGCCATAGACACATGATGAGGTGCAGCATTACTGGCTTTCCCATAGGTCCAAGATAGATATGCGCATGGGATGCTGTTCGTCTGTCTAGGATGCTGAACCACTGCATTTTTTTTTTCAGTTTTTCACATCTCACTGGTAAAGAAACACTGGAAGGTATGTGGTATATATGGAGGTTAAAACACTAAAACAGGGGTTCTGTTCCTACACATATTTCATTAGTAGCCCAGTTGTACAACATCAGGAGAAAGTTCAATGATTTTCCCAAGCATCATAAAAGTAAACAGAAATTAGTAGTAACAATTTCCCCTCTCATGTGTTTCATTCTTATGTTTAGAATTGGCTTCCACTTTAAAAGAAATTTCATAAGGGAAAAAAAATAAGTGAATTAATCTTTGTTGTTAAGGACATAGAGAACACTTTAAAATTAATGGATATTCATAATCATTTAACAACTTTTTCTTAACGATATCTTTGAAAGGAGAATTAGTACCTTCAACTTCACTTTTCAGAAAAGTAACTGAGATATGGTGCATTTATAAATTAAGGCATGTGACAGGACTTGAAAGAGTGATCAGTCTCATAAAAAAAATATTTAATAGTATAGAACCAAGACAAGCCTATATGAGTTTGAATGCATTTCAAGATTTTCTTTTCTTATTTTAAACATTCCCTGTCTTTGTGAAGGTGTCATTTCTTAAATCAAAACCTATGATCTGATGTTTCCAACGGAGAGGTGGGGAGTTATATAAATCATAGAGCAATATTCTCCAACTAAAACTCCACTTTAATTATACACAAAGTGGAGCATTTCATCTCTCCTACTTTTGTCATTTAAATAAAAACAAGATTTCACTGAATAATTCTATTCTTTCCCCTTATGCTTACATTCATTTGTCACCTCAGTGATTCACATTGAAGCACATTCATTCTTGTTTTTAATCCAGGGTTAGTGACTACTGTGCTTATGAAAGAAGAAAGTTCAAATATAGATGATGTATTCCTGTTGGCTGCAGCTTTTAAGATCACAGCACCAAATATGAAAATATTACTTTCATATTCACTCTAACAATACTTTTTATATAAAAGAATTCCAGTCTTCTCTATGTGAATATTCTATTGAAAACCAGGAAACTGTCTGGGGTGATAGGGGAAAGAATTAACTTCTTGAAAACTCTTCCGCTAAAAGTGATAAAATTGCGATTGCTCCGGCAGTTGAACAAAGCATACAAAGCAAAGAGAACAGAGAGAGCAAGGGGAATCCCTGCGCTCAGAAATGGACACTATAGATAGATCTTGTTGTCCTTTGTTCTCTTACGGGGCTTCAAGATTCTGTCACATTTTCTAGTCCTTGGACAAAGCTGGCATTTTGTTGATGTTGTCAGTTTATCTAGAGCGTACTCGCTAGTTACTAAAAATCACTTGGCTAAAAACAAAAGCATCCTGGGGTCTAGTTCAATGTAGCACAGAGCAGGACTGACAGATCGATGCAGGAATGGAAGCAAGAAATGTTCTGAAAATCCTCATCTACACATAAAGCCTGACATAATCCCAAGCCCTTTCTTCTACCATTTTGAAGGACACCAGCACAATGGCCACACAATTTCAAGCCCTAATTCCTTTGCAGTCTTTGCTACACCCCCATACCACTGTCAACTCTCTAAGCAAAGATTCTTGCTCATCACTGCCATTCAGTGTTCTTTCCTGATATGTCCTGAGATTATAATTTTGTTGAGACTAAGAACTGTATCTAGCCAGATGGAGCTCTCGAACTCAGGAGGCAGAAGTGGAGAAGTTTCTGAGTTCAAGGTCAGCCTGGTCTACAGAATGAATTCCAGGACAGCCAGGGTTATTATACAAAGAAATCCTGTCTTGCAGGAGGTGGGGGAGACAATATCTCATGCAATATTTCTCCTGTAATCTGCACAGTTCCCAGAATGTGGAAATAACAATAACATAATATACTTGTAGAATACTGGGGGGGGGGGGGGAGTCATACACAATGCTTTCATAGCCAGCTCTAGAGGGAACCAAACCCTTTCCAACATTGTTGCTGGGCCTCCATCTTTCCCCACCATCCTCCCACACCATTCGTGCATCATATATCCTCACCACTCTTCATTTGCATCTCAAAAAACAACAATCACTCAGAAAAGTAAGATCTCTAATGAATACATCAGAAGTGAAGGCAAACCCTGGTCTTCCACCTTGAAATTTAATGACCTTCCTATCTAAGTACACTGCTTCCATATCAAACATTCAAAGCGTTGTAGCTTTCCACCATAAATATTAGCAATATAACCAATACCAAGATCTTGGTGGAAGAGTTGATGTGCATGAAGGAGTGAGTGTGAGCACATGTTAAGTCAAGAGCTTGGAGAAATGAGAAAAGGTAAAGCCGTAGCAAACACATAAAGTAAGCAACAAATGATAACTGTGACAATTAGAAGTTACCAAATTCTAAGCTTGTTTCTCATAGCTATATGGACTTGGGGAAGTCACCTTTCTAAGCCTCCAGCCATGTGTCTCTCAAATGTGAGTTTAATAAAATTAATTTCAGTGGGTTTTCTTTTTTTTTCAATTTTTATTAGATATTTTCTTCATTTACATTTCAAACGTTATCCCAAAAGTCCCCTAAACCCTCCCCCATCCCCCCGCCCTGCTCCCCTACCCACCCACTCCCACATCTTGGCTCTGGCGTTCCCCTGTCCTGGGGCATATAAAGTTTGCATGACCAAGGGGCCTCTCTTCCCAATGATGGCCAACTAGGCCATCTTCTGCTACATATGCAGCTAGAGACACGAGCTCTGGGGGTACTGATTAGTTCATATTGTTGTTCCACCTATAGGGTTGCAGACCCCTTCAGCTCTTTGGGTACTTTCTCTAGCTCCTCCCTTGGGAACCCTGTGTTCCATCTAATAGCTGACTATGAGCATCCTCAGTGGGTTTTCTAACTTCAAAATCTTGTAACTCTGTTTATTCCTAGAAGAAAGAAATTCCATAATCTACCCTTACCAGTTTTTGAGACATCAACAAACAAGTTTTCATGCTTATGCCCTACTTTTGAACCCTTCATGCTGTCAGACAGGAAGTTCATGTCCATCAAACACACAAGACCTCCTGTCATCTCAGCTGCAGGTCCCTACCTGCTTCTGTTTGTCCTCTTGTCCTTGTTTCATTGGTCCAAAATAAACATCTACGGCTTGTGAATCATGGCACCACATTTGAGGCCATAATCAATACCCAACTAAGGAAGCTAAGCATTGTTATTTTTCAAAATGTTAATAGGCATCAATTGAAGTAGAAGCTGAAGCACCAAGAGTCACATTCCTCTTTGGAAGTGATTCCTAAAGAGTGGTGATTGTGTGCCTTCAATGTTTCAGATGTATGTGGTTTTCTTTATGGCAGAAGTACTAACTTAGTACTTCTCTAAATTCTGAGACCACACTTCATATGTGAAAACAACGTGAAACTCTGACCCTGGCCAGCTGCACAGCTGTTTGGGACAAGCCACTTAATACTTTCACACTCAGTAATCCCACCTAATTAAATAAGAAGAGAGGATGGTTAAAAGAATTGCTAATGTCATTTTTATTTATAGAGTTAGTTTTATTTTAAAATAAATATTATTGACTAATTTGCAATAGGTCCTTAAATTAATTTTGTAAAACTACAAATCCCAAGTTTTGACTGTTTTTTTTTTTTATGGACGCTTCTATAAACTGCAAAGGTATTAGATGGTGTTTTCATAATGTCTATATAAAGTTTAGTGGGTACTAAGCATAAGGACTAGTTTTTAGCCTAGACAGAGAAATTAACCTGGACCTTTCAGGTGTCAACTTAGAGTCTTCCTGCAACCCTGACCCTAATAGGGAAGCCAAGCATCAGGTCCTATGAGTGTTACTTTCCATTCTTCACAAGGTATTTCTCTTTTAAAGCCCCCCAACATCATGTAAATCACCATCACTTTCACAGTTGTTCTAACTAGCTTGGAACCCTGAGATATAGCACACCCCCTTACAGTTCCTCTTTATTCTCTGCATAACATACTGTGATCTTTTTGTGTGAACCAGCAAATACATTGTGTGTGTGTGTATGTGTGTGTGTGTATGCATGTAAATATAAAAAGTGAAAAAGAGATAAGAGAGGAAAGGAAAGAAGAAAGCAAAAGAGAAGGGGAATGGGCAAAAGTGTGTGTGTGTTATTAGTAACTAGTCTTGATTTCTACCACCCATTAATATAGTAAAAGAAATTGTAAAAGATGAAGAGATATATTCCAGTTCATGGTCCACTGGTTCCGTTGCGGTTGGCCTGTGATAAAGTAGAACATCATGGCAACAAGGGCCTGTGACCGAGGAAGTTGTTCATGATGGACAAGGGACCATCCCACAATGCAGCACTGCCTCCAGCCTGTCTCCATAACCTAATGGTCAGTTCAGTATGAATCCTCAATGAATGAAGTCACTGATGAGGTTACTGCTCTCATGATTCAGTCATCTCATAATAACACTGCTCGTTGGGGACTGAGAGTTCACCATAAATGCTTTCTGGAGGATGATTCTCATTCAAACCATGACATTAATACAACTAGGGTCTAAGGATACAGTGATAAAAGATACATGATACTGCCCTCAAGAAGATCATAAATGAATAGAGAAGAAAGCACACAGATAACTTCAGGGTAGGGGATAGAGCTGCTGTCTGTCTAAAACTAAGATCAATTTTTCAGCACTGCCTATAAGCCCATTCCTCCTCAGGCTATTGAATGATCTGCTTAAGATGTTAGAGCAAAAAGTATTTGCCTCATCCAATGACACAGAGATGAATTTTTCTACCTTATAAGTTGAAGGAATTCCCAATATTTGGCAAAGTAAATTTCAACAAATAGGGTATTTTACTAAATGCTAATCAGAGGTTTACAGATAAAACTAATAAATACTTTCAAAGATTTTAAATTCTTGAAGAAAAAAAGACAGATAGAAGTATTCATAAATTTAAAAAAAATATTGGTCTACAGAGTGAGTTCCAGAACAGCCAGGGCTACACAGAGAAACTCTGTCTTGAAAAACAAAACAAAACAAAACAAAAGTCCCTTGGGAATATAGAGAAGTAATTATGTTGAGGAGATATAGACAGAAAGAACATGATATCAACTTCCAGAAATAATGTCATCTATGAAATAAATCTTGAAAGTCCAATAGAGATATAACAAACACACACACACACACACACACACACACACACACACACAGGCACGCACATTTACTGCTCTAGCTGTGTTCATAAACCTGAGAGAATAGGGCCTAAAAATGAAGCAAACTATAGTCTCATGCAATAGCCAACGTTATTCAGAGCTACAGGCAATTTATGCTCTGACCATTAAGAGGAATCACATGAGTGAGGGGTTCCATCACGAGAACAAGCCACATGTGGAGAGAACCCATATGTTGTTTTCCATAGAGGAGTATAAATAACAACAGCTGGAGCACACTCACTCTATCTGGTACACCTGAGAGTATCAAAATCCCACATTCCAAGATCAATTCTGTGTTGTGAAGAAACTGAGGTCACAAGTTTTATGTCTTGTTTTCTTGGAGTTTTCTCACAAGTGCCTAAAAATCTCTTCACACAACTCCATTCTTGGCTCACATACAGAGAGAGAGAGAGAGAGAGAGAGAGAGAGAGAGAGAGACTTTAGAAAGTAGCATGAAAAATAAGCCATAGGGCTGAAGCTATAGCTCGGTGATTTAGTATTCATGAAGCCCCAAGATGAATGTCTAGCACTAGAGGGGAGAGGTAGATATTAGAAAAAAATCAACTTGGCTCAAAAAAAAAAAAAAATTACAGCTGAGATACTTGCCAAAAGAAGAGAGGAAGAGAAAATCAAAAGGTTAAGATGAATCAGTAGAGGACAGGTGTTGGGATTTGGATATTAAATGCCCCATGTTGTTGGCCACACTTACAGTAGCCTTATAGAACTGGAAGCAAACACCAGAACAATAGTATTTGAAAATTTGGCCAGAAAATGAGCCAAATAGGTACCTAGGAAAGTGTGGTTGCTGAAGAGATATTGTCTTGAAACAGAAGTTAAGGAGGCTGAAAGGATGGCTCAGTAGTTGAGCACAGGCTGCCCTTGCAGAGGGCTGAAGTTCAATTCCAGCATTCTCACAATGGTTCACAATGGCCTGTAACTCGCATTCCAAGGGATCTGATGCCCTCTTCTGGCCTCCATGGGCACTGTGCGCTCATGGTGCAGAGACATACATGCAGGCAAAACACTCCTACATGTCATGTCATCAGCAACAGCAGCATCATAATAATTCTAAATGAAGTTAAGTGTTTCAAACTGGAACTGTTGTAAAAATGCTTTGAGGGAATCACGGTCACTGTCCAGTTCCTACTAATAGCAGGATCAAGAATATAAATGTGTAAACTCACTGGAAAAGCATGCTTTGAGAAGAAAACTCTGACCCTGGTTTCCATGGAACACTTTAAAAACTATTTCCCCCTCACACAGCCATCCTTCAAAGACCTCAGAAATCCTTGAAGCAGTGGTCTACATAGACACTTTTCAACCTGGCAGCAGTCCTCCATGCAATGGTAGTTTTGCAGACATGCAAGAGATGCAAGGTCCCAGTAGCTTCCACCCAGATTTTATAGGCCTGTGAGACAAAGCAGCATGTGGCAGGGTAGACATCCTGTCAGGGAACCCTCAGGTCATGCAAGAAGATATGAAAATGAAGCTGAAGTTGCAGAGGGGTCTTGAAGAAATTAGAGATGCCCAGAATGTGGTGCACCTGCCAAGTAAAGCCAGAGACCTTAAGCAAAGCCAGCCCAGGAAAAGGCCCAGATGCTGAAAAGAGAGCTATAGACCTTAATGTTTTCCTGCTGGGCTTCGGGCTTGTTTTGTTCTAATCTTCTTTTTTATGCCCTTGCAAAAAATAATAATAATAAAGGAATTGAGAATCATGCCTTGAGATTCTGAGGTACAGTGCTGTGGTTTGGATATGATGTATCTTCCACAGGCTTATGTGTTTAAGACCCATTCCCCTGTTGGTGACACTATTGAAAGATGACTAGATCATGAATGAGGTCTCTGATGTCATCAATTGAATCCTTTGATGGGATCAAAACTGAATGATTAGAAGGCAGGATTTTCTTTAGAGAATGTGAATCACTAAATACATGACTTTCAAAGTTCTCTCTCTCTCTCTCTCTCTCTCTCTCTCTTTCTCTTTCTGTCTCTGCCTCCATCATGAAGTACCCCATTCTTCTCTACCACCACCACACCCCACAGGCTTTAAAGATGATGCTCTTCCTCACTCTATAAGGGCACAACAGCATCGAGGGACTATAGAGAATACATCTGCCCTACAAACCAAACATAAGTCTTTCTTCTTATAACATATCTTCTTGCTCATTTTTCATAGAAACAATATAATAATAGTATCCTCCATGTTCACAAGCACAAATTCCTTCAGGCAAGCCTCTTGAAACACATAGGAGATCATACTGTAAAAGATAAAAATCCACATTTGTTTCAAAGGGCTACTCTATTCACAGTATGGAGAATGAAAGTTGGTAGAGATTTCCCACGGAAGTCTGAACACCACCTGAGGGTTGAGAAAATGAATTTTTTTTCTTTTTTTATTAGATATTTTCTTTATTTACATTTCAAATGCTATCCCAAAAGTTCCCTGTACCCTCCCCCGGCCCTGCTCCCCTACCAGCCCACTCCCACTTCTTAGCCCTGGCGTTCCCCTGTACTGGGGCATATAAAGTTTGTAAGACCAAGGGGCCTCTCTTCCCAGTGATGGCCTACTAGGCCATCTTCTGCTACATATGCATCTAGAGACACGAGCTCTGGGGGTACTGGTTAGTTCATATTGTTATTTCTCTTGTAGGGTTGCAGACCCCTTCGGCTCCTGGGGTTCTATCTCTAGCTTCTCCATTGTGGGCCCTGTGTTCCATCCTATAGATGACTATGAGCATCCCCTTCTGTATTTGCCAGGCACTGGCATAGCCTCACTCAAGATAGCTATATCAGGGTCCCTTCAGCAAAATCTTGCTGGCATATGCAATAGTGTCTGGGTTGGTGGCTGATTATGGGATGGATGCCAAGGTAGGGTAGTCTCTGGATGGTCCATCCATTCGTCTTAGCTCCAAACTTTGTCTCTGTAACTCCTTTCATGGGTGTTTTGTTCTCTGTTCTAAGAAGAAATGAAGTATCCACACGCTGGTCTTCCTTCTTCTTGATTTTCTTGTGTTTTGCAAATTGTATCTTGGGTATTCTAAGTTTCTGGGCTAATATCCACTTATCAGTGAGTGCATATCAAGTGACTTCTTTTGTGATTGGGTTACCTAACTAAGGGTGATATCCTCCAGATACATCCATTTGCCCAAGAATTTTATAAATTCATGGTTTTTAATAGCTGAGTAGTACTCCATTGTGTAAATGTACCACATTTTCTGTATCCATTCCTCTGTTGAGGGACATCTGGGTTCTTTCCAGCTTCTGGCTATTATAAATAAGGCTGCTATGAACATAGTAGAGCATGTATCCTTATTACCAGTTGGAACATCTTCTGGGTATATGCCCAGGAGAGGTATTGATGGATCTTCCAGTAGTACTATTTCCAATTTTGAGAAAATGAATTTTAATGTGGCAGTTAAAAGAGAGAAATTAGAAAGACTCAATTTCTTTTATTTTTTTAGATATTTTCTTTAATTACATTTCAAATGTTATCCTAAAAGTTCCCTATACCCTCCCCCTGCTCTGCTCCCCTACCCACTCACTCCCACTTCTTGGCCCTGGCATTTCTCTGCACTGGGGCATATAAAGTTTGCAAGACCAAGGGGCCTCTCTTCCCAGTGATGGCCGACTAGGCCATCTTCTGCTACATATGCATCTAGAGACATGAGCTCTGGGGATACTGGTTAGTTCATATTGTTGTTCCATCTATAGGGTTGCAGACCCCTTCAGCTCCTTGGGTGTTTTCTCTAGTTTCTCCTTTGGGGACCCTATGCTCCATCTTATAGATGACTGTGAGCATCCACTTCTGTATTTGCCAGGCACTGGCATACCCTCACTCGAGAAAGCTATATCAGGGTCCCTTCAACAAAATCTTGCTGGCTTATGCAATAATGGAAAGACTCAATTTCTACACAGGCAGCTCAGTGAGTAGTGAAAGTATAAACCGTCATAGCCAGTGTTGTTTTGCTGGAAAGAGACCATGACCAAAGCAACTCTTATGAAGTAAACTGGGAGCTTATTTACAGTGTCAGAGGTTTAGACCATTACCCTAGTGGTGCGGAGCATGATGTCACACAGGAAGGTACTGGAGCAGTAGTTGAGAGCTACATCATGATCAGTAGGCAGGAGAGGGAGAGAAAGAGACTGTGCCTTGCATAGGCTTTTTGAAGTCTCAAAGCTCACCCCCAATGACACACTTCCTCCCAGAAGGCCACACTTCCTAATCCTATCAAAGAGTTTCCCTCCTTAGTAACTAAGCAATCAAATACATAAGCCTACTGGGTCAACTCACAATGTCAGGTAAAGCTAGCCAAACACACCCTTGTCCCACAGATAAGCTTCTGTAGTGGTGATTCTAGAAGAAAACTGTGAGGGGACCTGCAGGGTTGGCAGGTTGAGGAGAAGGTTTTAAATGGTGGCAATACAATTAACTTATGTGCTGAGAAAAGACTAAGCCGTTGAGCTTTTTTTAAAGGAAGGGGATCTGTAAGTTTGAGTTTTTGTGTTCAACAGAAAACCTTTTCTAGAAGCCACTCAAGATTAGTTGATTTTTCAGGTAAGAAGGACACATGTTCCACTATGTTCATAGCAGCCTTATTCATAATAGCCAGAAGCTGGAAAGAACCCAGATGTCCCTCAACAGAGGAATGGATACAAAAAATGTGGTACATTTACACAATGGAGTACTACTCAGCTATTAGAAACAATGAATACATGAAATTCCTAGGCAAATGGATGGATCTGGAGGGTATCATCCTTAGTGAGGTAACCCAATCACAAAAGAACTCACATAACATGTACTCACCGATAAGTGGATATTAGCCCAGAAACCTAGAATACCCAAGATACAATTTACTAAACACACGAAACTCAAGAAGAATGAAGATCAAAATGTGGTCACTTTGCCCCTTCCTAGAATTAAGAAAAAAGCACACATTGAAGGAGTTACAGAGATCATGTGTGGAGCTGAACCAAAGGATAGACCAACCAGTGACTGCAGCAGCCGGGGATCCATCCCATAATAAGCCACCAAACAGACACGATTGCATATGCCAGCAAGATAGTGCTGAAATGCCTTGATATAGCTGTGGGAGGCTATACCAATGCATGGCAAACATGGAAGTGGACGCTCACAATCAGCTATTAGATAGAACTCAGGACTCACAAGGAAGGAGCTAGAGAAAGTACCCAAGGAGCTGAAGGGGTCTTCAATCCTATAGGTGGAAGAATAACAGGCACTAACTAGTACCCCCAGAGCTCATGTCTCTAGCTGCATATATAGAAGAAGATGGCCTAGTTGGCCATCATTGGGAAGAGAGGTGCCTTGGTCATACAGACTTTATAAGCCCCAGTACAGGGGAATGCCAGGGCCAAGATGTAGGAGTGGGTGGGTAGGGGAGCAGGGCGGGGGATGGGGGAGGGTATAGGGGACTTTTGGGATAACATTTGAAATGTAAATGAAGAAAAGATCTAATAAGAATGGGGGAAAAAAGATTAGTTGATTTTTGTATTATCTAAGAAATTCATCCAAAAAAAAAAAAATAAATGGCATCGACTAAAATCAGGCAACTACTTCAAATGCAGAGTACCTAATGTGACTGTAACAAGGCCAAAGCAGAGACTAAGACAAAAGAAAAAAGTGGAGCATCATTATAAATGGTAAAACAACATTTTCTAAATTATTCATATGATTGCCAAAAAAAAAATTATTTGACTTAGGTGGAAAGAGAAAAATAATAGTACGAAAGGGATTTTATGAAAAATATTATTTTATTTTTAAATTTTGAGAGCAGGCAGTCTCTGGACTGTTATTTCGCACATAGGTGTCATTGATCTCTTTCTTTTCCAGTGATCTCAGCTTAAATATCCAGACCCGTGTATTGACCCAGGTGTTCACATTTATGTGGATAAATACATACCACTTGGTATCTTACTTCTTTAGCTGTTTTACTGAGGAAGACATTATGAGATTACTATCATGTGGAAAGTTATAGTCAAAGGTCATATTATACAAGATCATACTAGTAACTGAAGAAATTATTGGCAGTTTAGAACAGGGTAGAATAAGTGTAGATCTGCAGATACAGATCCCTCTTATCCGTTTGTCCAACACTAGGGACCATTTTGTAAAATTCAGAGCCGAGACAAGCAAGAATTGGATGCCTGGAAGACAGAGGGGTTGCTATGGGAATTTTGTGAAATCTTCCCAGCTGCTAGAGCTCTTCTCAGAATGAAGCAAGACCATCTGCAGTGACTCCAGGCTGTCTTAGTTAGGGTTAGCATCGCCATGATGAAACATCACCGTTAAAGGCAACTGGGAGAGAAGGTTTATTTCACTCACGGCTCCGTATAACAGTTCATCATCAAAAGCAATGAGGGCAGGAACTCAAGCAGGACAGGAACTTGGAGGCAGGAGCTGATGCAGAGGTCATGGAAGAGTGCTGTTTACTGGCTTGTTTCCCGTGGCTCGCTCAGCCTTTCTTTATAGAACCCACGGTGCACTGGTCCCTCCTATCTATCACTAATTAGGAAAATACGGTACTGCCGAAGCTCATGGAGATATTTTCTCAATTGAGGTTCCCTCCTCCCTGATGACTCTAGCTTGTGTCAAGTTGACATGAAACCAGCCAGCACAAACCCCAGTGTGTTTCGGATTCATTCATTCTCCTAACTGCTGATTACTATACAACTACTGTTGTGCCAGGAAAGGTTTGTGAACCTCAAAAAGACCACCAGGGAGCCAATTCCAATGCAATCACATTAGGGTCTCTATATTCAAGCTCAAGCTTGGGCTCCCTGCCAACCCTGACACAGTAGGAAGGTGGTGCCCTGAACCTAATTTTAGGAAAGCATTTTTAGAGGCAAGAAAGAGGTATCTAGCCCAGCCCGGTACACATCTGATTAGGGGGCCGTTATGGCCTTTAACATAATTGGCTGTTGCTGGGAGCCAAACCATAAACTTAACTTCTGCTTTCCTCCTGATTGGTTGGTGTTAGGAAGTGAAGTGTCAGGGGCGGGCTTGTGGCCTGGGGGCTGTAGATTTGTTGGAGAATAACCTGGAAACTGGGGCTAGACGCAGGTTTTGTTGTGGGTGCGGGCAGTAACCTGGAAACTGGCATTAGACACAGGTCTAATTGGGAGGATAGCTTGGAAACTAGTGCTAGGTACAAACCTGCTAGTTAACTTAAGTTCAACCTTAGGTCATGTTCTCTAAGATGGAGTCTAAACCCAAAAGATTTGGTCTCTCACTACTATATGCCTATTTCTGGGCTATGATCACAGGATCCTGTCTATTCCCATTACCACTATTATCAGGACCTTAGTACCCTATGCCAACTACCCTTACATACACTGATGGAGTAAATGAACTGAAAACTGTGTAAGTTTGTCTAGAAAACTCTGGAAGGTGAGCATTACCATTTTTTTAGCTTTACTGAAATAAAACTGATAAATATTGCGTATGAGAAATAAGATACAATGTGTGCATGTGCTGAAGACTTCTATGATCCACTAACTTGCAATATCATTCCATGCAGCCTATGTCCAAAATGTATTCATCCTTCATAACTGAAACTTAACAGCTTTCACCAACACCTCTGCGTTTCTCTTACATTTCTGGCCCTTTCAAGCATGCTGCCATCTCTTCCTCTGAGTTTGACTTTCTTCATAGCCATAAAGTGAGAAACAAAAAGAAGGTGATGAAGAAGGATCCGGGATCCTGTACTCCAAATTTTAAAGACCCTTTAAAGTTCTTCCCCCTTTGGGGAAAACGCCTACACACCATGGGCTTTGAGGAATATTCAAACTCTAACACCCAGGTTCACAAAAGTGTGCCTAGTGGTTAGGGCCATTCCCATGATGAGATAGACATAGAACCTGTGCACAGGAGCCATACTTGACTAGACTGGCTTAGTTCTAGAGTTAGAATCAAGGCTGATGCTCACCTCACACTGTTTCCACCACATACAGAACATCTTCCTGTGTGGTTTTCTGCTAGGTCTGAAGCAGGTGTAGAGTGGGCAAGCTGAAAGTGTTCTCTCTTGCCTGCGATGAGTCTTCAGTATGTGTTTCTTTGTTTCTGTGCTCCACTGGGGCGTCATGATTCTCACCTGCAGTCCTAAGCTGTTGTGCGTTCCGTGCGATAGTTGTTCAGTTGATACTAAGAGAAGCCAAGTGTTAGGTGCTCCTATTTCACCCTATTTCACACTCACTCCCCCTGGTATTTTATATATATATATTTTTTTCTAATTGATATGATTTTCCACTAAGCATTCACTTTTCCCATTACTAATAGCTCAGACCCTGATTGTGGTTGCTATAAACAACCTGAAGTTTGATGCATAGACCTGTGGCCTGACATAAACCTGTATCAAGAAGTAAAGGAAAAGGATTTTACCCTTTCTCCGAGAACATGACTTGTGTTTCAAAGGGAAAAAAAAAAAAAACTGAGGTTCCAAGGCAGTATAAATCCCTTCTTCATGGGAAGTTAAAGCTGTGCTAAATCCAAAGCATGACCTTCTGATTACAAATCCAGAGTTATTCTGCTCCCCAGCCCCTGGCATGAGTTAATAAATTCTACACCTCTCTGCTGTGAGCACCTTACTCCCATCTGTTACTACTTCCCACTGATAATGTAAACATCGGGCCACCAACATCTTATCAGCTTGTACTGAGCTGTTTTCCTAGCCTCGGTAAAGAATTTGAATCTGTGTTTCCATACACTTTCAGCCAAACTGATAGCACACTGTTACAGTTGACAGGATTTAGGAATACATTTTTGCAGTGATGGAGGCAGATATTTCAATGCAAAACCTAACCAAAATCAAATTTATGCCTGAGCATCTTGCTGCTCGATGTTAAGTCCAGCAACATTAACCTTTTTCAGGAGATTCTTAGAAACGCAAGGTCTTGGCCCTAAACCCAGACCTGCAGAATCAGAATCAGCAAATGTAAGGTGCACAGGTGATTCCTATACACAATAAATTTGGGGAAGCATTTTTCTAGACCACAAGAATGCCGAGCAGAGCTCCCAGATGCAGAATGACAAATGAGTTATAGTTGTATATAATTAACTATCTTCTCAGATCTCAGAGCTACTTATGCCATTACAGCACATTCAAAGTCATAGGTCCAACCCTCCTGCAATCATGTGACATTCCATGCACATCTCATATGCTATAAGAACACAGGCATGGATTTCCTATATGCAATGCTACACAGAAAATACTGTGTGCGTTCTGAAACACTTGGAAGAACGCATGATCCTAACCACTGACTATGAACAAGTATCAGAAACAGGAGCTAATTTTTACACAGTACTTTTAAATCACAAAACATCATGTAAGCATCGAATGATTCCACCAGAATTCTATAAATAGAAAATCTACCCCTTCCTTTAAGGACCTACTTCTTCATATACCAGGAGACTAGATGGTATTGCAGCTGACTGCTTTTCTGAAAGTGGCGTTTACAATATGTTGAGACATCTGTTTTTATCTGATAGAACACAAAAGCCACTATATTGAATTTAAAGGAGGGGAGTGGACTATACTCCAAGAATGAGAGAAAGACAGGCTTATAAACTAGGTCCTTATATTTTGCTTTAAAAAGAAAATGCACTTCTTACATCTTTCCCAGAAAGATTTAATTTTACAAGCTTGTTGGAGAAGGTGCATCACTAAACCTAAAAGCATGTCAGATTCTTCTGCAGTCAGGTTCTCTGTAAGGCTAGGCACTGCACCCGGAAGACTTGATGTTCTCGGGCATTTTCGTTTCAGCCAAACGTATACCCTTTCTGCCTATGCAATGCAAACTAATATAGTGATCACCAGCCATGTGTGGTTATTTAAATTTAAGTCTAAATTAGTTGACATATGAATATAGAATTATTAAAATTAAGCAAAATGTATAAATTAATCCCTAATTTGAATTTCCTATCGCTTAAGTGCTCAGACGCTACGTATCATTAGTGCCTGACATGATGCTAATACAGATACAAAATATTTTTAATTTCCATGGAACGTCTTTTGGAAAGGAGCTACTCCATACTTTCTCACTACACTATATTCCTCCCCTAAATCCCTGCATAAAAAAGAAAGACTACTGCTTTATATTACTGTTCGCCCTGTAGACAACTGTCACAAGACCTCTTGGTTATATTTATCAAGTCATTGCGGATTAGCAAGGTTCCCTTACACTTATAAGATCAGTGAGACAACTTCACATTGACTCTCAAGAGTCCCTTCTTTCCCCTTCTCCCATGTTTGGATTGAGACTCTTCTGTCATTACAAAGAGGTCATGAACACAGAGAACACTCTAGGAGAACTGACCCGCATTCTCCTTTTACACCATATCCCTAGGCCATCCCCACCACGGTGGCAATAGAATAAAATAGAATTAGGTCATTCATTCAATCCTCACAAATATCCCCATTCACGAAGTCATCCGTTCTACAAATAGTCACAGAAAACAGCTATACCCCTAGCCATATGCTAGCCACCAAAGGCACTATAGTGGAGAAAATGGATATGCTTTCTTCTTGGTACTTAACACTCTAGTGGAAAACAATGAGCAAATGTACCAAATGATGAGCAAAAGTACCAAATGATGAAGCCAGAGCCCTGACCTCATCTCCTGGATTAAAGTTTCTGAGCAAACGACAGAGTGATTCTTCAAAGATAAGATCACTTTTAGATTATATAAGAAAAAAAAAAAAAAGGAAAGAAATATGATTGCAAACAGAACTAACATCATAGTTCAAAGCTTTGAAACTTAAAAGAACAAAACCAGAATTAGAAAACTCACTTATTGAGGTAGATCAGGAATGGGCAGAGATCCAAGTAAGGCCGCTGTGTCACCACCTGACTCGAATGTTTTAAAGTGGCTGTGATTGCATAGAATTCACAGAAGTGGGGTGGGGGGAGGGGAGAATGGATCCACAGCAAACATTTCTGGGGTTCTTTGTAGAACTGAGTTTTGGGAAACTAGCTGGAGTAAAACTGAAAGGTAGAGAATGAACCTTAGGACTGGAAAGCGGTAATGTTTACTGCAGGGGAGGACTGAGAAAGAGAGGGGAGTTTTTAAAATGACTCCCAGAATTCTGGTTTTAAGGATCTTTTTGGCTGTTAACCTGCAAACACTGGGGGAATGTGGCTTTGGGGGAAAACAGGCTGTAAAGTTAACTTAGAGACTAGCTGAATTAAGAGTGCCTATGAAATGCTAAACAGGGTACCCAACTAGGCTGTATAGATTGTAGGTCATCATTATTATGCTATCTGTGACAATAAAGTCATGGGGTCGATGAAATCATCCCTGAGAGAGAATGTGGAGAAAGGAGATGAGCACAGCTAATACACACACACACACACACACACACACACACACACACCACGCACATAAGCATGGGAAGAGAGAGAGAGTGAGAGAGAAAAAGAGAAGAGAAGAGAAGAGAAGAGAAGAGAAGAGAAGAGAAGAGAAGAGAAGAGAAGAGAAGAGAAGAGAAGAGAAGAGAAGAGAAGAGAGCTTCATGGTATCTACAGCATGATAAGCAAACACCCCATTCGTAATCACCCAGGATTCAGTCTCATCTATTGAATATCTTTGGTTGGCAAAGGTTCCCTTTCCAGATTTCCTGCATGTTTTCACACGTCTAGATCTTCATTCCTACCACTGGAATAGAGCAGTGAGCTAGATATCCCCTGGCTCTGAGCCAACAGACAGCCTCCCACCATTCTTTACCGCACACTGCCATCTGCTGGCCTTCACCCAAGAGAGGAACTCCTAGCTTCTCTTTACGATATTTAGACCCTTTAGGTTGTCTCCTAAGGAAATTGAGCAGTTGTCATTATTTTTTGTGTTATCATCAACTTCCCTGTGATTCAGAGAGAAAAATCAAGTTATACAGTAAAATTCATCCATTTTTCTGAATCCTTTATTTAAATATTGTTTATGTAAATGTCAAAACATATAGGCACCTTTAATACAGGGAAGAAATTGAAATAATTGTCATAAATTGTAATAGACATGCTTATATAACATTAAAATGCTTCTTAATTAGTTTATGAAATTCAGTCAACTTTGAATTAGAGGCTTTTTCCTAGACATAAACCAAATTTTATACCAAAATTATTTTTATGGCTGATGAGCCAAAGCTTCATGGTTTCAGTGTCAGTCACAAACTTCTGAATATAGCTCCAATCTTAAAAAAAAATCAACATAAAGTTAATTTGATATAAAACTAACTAATAAACATTATAAAAGTATACTTTCTGTCCATTTCTGTATTTCCTCACTCATGCAGATAAGTGTACAATTACAGAAATGGGGGGGGGGGGGGCTGGAGAGATGGCTCAGAAGAGCACTGACTGCTCTTCCGAAGGTCAGCAACCACATGGTGACTCACAACCATCTGTAATGAGATCTGATGCCCTCTTTTGGTGTGTCTGAAGACAGCAACCATGTACTTAGACATAATAATAAATAAATCTTTCTAAAAATTACAAAAAAGAAAGAAAGAAAGAAAGAAAGAAAGAAAGAAAGAAAGAAAGAAAGAAAGAAAGAAAGGTTCAAATTTTCAAGGATCAACTGAAATGCACATAAGGCTATGTATGATGTAACTCTACTTAATTCAAAAGATTTCAGTTTGGGCTAAATATCAGTAAAGCAATAAAATAAAAATGGATTAAGATATAGAATTCAATGATGTCATCATCACTTATTATAACTCTTAAAAAATTCTACAGTTTGTTCCTATATCTGATTAAACTTTTTGATTTCATACCAAAGTGATTGTAGGAATTACATTGTCTAGAATTTTTAAAAGATAAGAGGTCGAACACCCCTCTGTCGTATGAGTATTCTATATAGCGTTCAGTTGTGGTAGGAGGAGATAAAAGGCCAAAGTCAATCATCAAATGACTTAAATGATACAGCAAAACCAGAGAACCAATGTAAAATCAATCCTATCACTCTTAATTATCCAAGTCCCCTATAGTACTGTTGCTTATACAAACATCTCTACACATTATCATTTGGTCTTTTATCAAAAGCTACACAGAATGTTCACATCTGTCAGCACTTACTTCGGGCACTCACTGTAAATTGTGTAATCATTGAATGAATCATTGACGAATACATGTGGAGGATGCCGGGCTCTGTGACAGTAAGCGATGAGTTAAATAAAACAATGACTGCCCGTGCAGCAGCTTGAAGCCCGACACAGCTGATGCGTAAATCAAGAGAGACAGAGATGGCAAAGTGCTCGGAAAGCCATAAATCATACAAGGAAAACGTCACTGGCCTCATACTGAAGAAGAGTTAGAACACAAACATTGCCACAGAGAAGGTTCCATCATCAACAAACACGGATGTGGGTCTAACCAGGGGCATGAAATTAATTAGATAAAATATACAGCAAAGTTGGAAAATGTGCGGCCGGCCGCTGGGATGACAGCTCTCTGCTTTGATACTTTTCTCACCAATTTTTTGACCTGAGGATTCGACGTGAAGCAGTTGGGTGAAACCTCTTACCCTAGTGTGTATGTGTGTGCGTGTGTGTTGCTGTTCCGTGATTTCCTCTCCATCTTGCTTCCCCAGAATAATACAGAATAGCAACCAAATTAACAAGAGAAAGCCAGGTTGCCAGCCATGCCCCCTCTAAACTCAGGGGTTAGACACTACCGAAGAAAGTCAGTAGGTGGGTTCCAGCAGACAGTGAGAGATGATAATTGCCTTCAGAACAATCATGACATTGCAAACTGTGGACTGGTGTACAGTGAGAATCCAGTAAATTTGGGCAATAAATTATGTGCAGCACCCACCCTCAACTGTTCCACATTATTAGATAGAGGAAGGCACAGTGCGTCTCTGAGGGACCTCTGTGCTCAGGAATGTTTAAGCCAAGTCTAAACCAAATTTCCTTTCTAGTGAGTCATTGTAAATCAAAACCATGATGCCACAGGCTTGGTTGGTGAACCCATAAAGCTGTACGAATCATCTTCATATCTCAGCAGTTCACATAGAAAACGGAGAGTTAGGGGAATAATAAGAAGGCCCCATTAGAGCACATTTCTTCAAAGTGCCTGAGTGTTCATCAAATTTTTACTGGGATAAACCAAACACCAGCCTCCCGTCCTCAGCCAAAGACACGTTGTCTCGCTTCTCTGTTTTGGAGACACAAACTGTGAGATGATTAGGAACAGCAAAAAGGGACTGGTGGAAGCCCTTTCCTATCAGATTGGGGCTTCACCCTCTAACTGCGCTTGACTTCAATGATCCCTGTAAAGGGCCTATATCCAAATACAATTAAGTGTAGGCCTTCAATATAGGAATGTGACTGGGAGTGGGAGGAGGAGGACTCAATCCAGGCTGTGGCAAACAAGTATCTATTAAAAATTAAATTCGAAAATGGTATGGTGCAAGAGCTAGGGCATACAGAAATGGGTAAGGCATTGACTCGGGGCTCTGACCCCATACATATCTCAACAGAGGGAGATTTGTAGATGTGAAAATATCTAGGGTTCAAATCAACTGTGGAAAAATGGGAATATAAGAAAAAAAGAAAAGGACACTACCAGAGAAAGTCAGTAGGTGATTTCCAGCAGACAGCAAGAGATGATAATTGCCTTCAGAAAAATCATGACATTGCAAATTGTGGACTGGAGTAACAGGAATAGATGCAAAGTTAACAACAACAACAAAAAAAAATCAGTAACCTCACATGGGCCCAAAGGATGTAAAGGACGAATGGAAAAGGCTTCATCCAATCCTTGGAAACATGGTTGACAACAAGGACACTGATTTGAAGAACATTCTAGAAATAAGAACAAGAGAATTTAAGGAAGCTGATAATTTGTCACAAAGGTGTTTTTTCTTAAACTTTTCTTGCTTTGCTCAATCAATGACTACATCTATGCGTCCCTAGTAATATCTCTAGTAAAAGAAGTGGCAAAGTCGCTTCCATTCAAATTGCCTCCCACCATATTCAGACTGCATTCCCCAACTTTGTACAAAAAATTCTCGACTTTTGAAAGTGTGGGTATGTAATGTATTATAAGTAGATACCAATAGTGAGTATCTATTAATTCGTGATTCTCAAAAGCCTTAGCTACTAATATATTTCTTAACATATACTTAGTACATCTGAAAGTTAAACGGTGGATGCAACATTGATCTCACTCTCAAAGCTAAAACTGGTAGGGCATCCTTCGTCCCTCCCTTCATGACCGTGATAGCATGAACGGGTTGATTTCAGCTTACAGCTCTCAGGTCCCATACCATTACTAAGGGAAGTCAAACAAGAACTTAAACAGGGCAGGAACCTAGGGGGAGGAACGGAAACAGAGGCCATGGAGGAGTGCAGCTTATTGGCTCGTTCCTCATGGCTTGCCCACCCCGTCTTCTTACAAAGACCACAAGCCTAGGAGTGGCACCGCCCACAGTGAGCTGGGCCCTCCCACATCTATCGAGAAAATGCAGTCTGTGCTTGTTCCCAGGCCTATCTGGTAGAAGTGTTTTCTCAGGTGATAGTTTCTCTTCCCAAATGACTCTAGCTTATGTCAAGTTGACAAGCCAGCACACATGGTTTGCCTAGCTTGCATTCTTATACAACCCAGGGCCACAGTTGGCTAGGGCCCTTCCACTTCAATCCTTGATTGAGAATGTGCCCACAGGCCAGCCTGTTAGAGGCAATTCCTCAGTTGAAGTTCTCTCTTGACAGGTGACTCTAGTTCATGTCTGGTTGACAGATGCTAATCAGCATGGAGCCATTATACTTAGGCAGAGCCTACCACACTGCTTATATATAAGCATTCTATATTTGAAAATTAATACGTTGATTAAGAAAGTCTCTGTGCTGAGGGAGTTGATGCTGACAATCTATTAAATGTAGACTTTTACAAGGGTGAAATTTTTCTATGGATCGTGTGTAACGAGCTTGAGACCAGGTTAAGGTGATAAATTTCCTTTTATCTTTGGGAACTTACTGTGGGAAACCCGACCACCACATAAGCAATACCAGTGTGTTCTGTACAGACAATTTCTACTTAGGGCTGAATGAACTGGAACTAGATCAAAACCCAAACACATTTTCCTACTTTCCTATCTTAATCATTTCCATCATAAGGGGGACCATTTCTCTGATTCTTTTCCAAAATCTTTCAACTAACGTGAAGAATTAACAAGACCCTGAACCGTATAGACCTTCCACCCCTTTGTGGTTGGGGAGCAAAAAAATGAGAAGGGAACACAGTTATTATTGGAATAGAAACCAAACGTTAAAATCATTTTGCAGCCAAGCCAAGTATTTACTACTCTCCCCTGTCTTCTTTGAAATGTTGTCTCGCCCAGGCTTCTAAAAGCTATGTCATCAGCTAACTGCCTACTGCAAAGTCACTCAATAGTTTCACAGCCAAATCGTCCAGCTACGAAGTAAAATATAAGCCCTGTCCTCATCCCATTCTTAGGCCTTTTCTCTGAACTAAAAATGTTTTATTTCTGTAGGTCATGTTGCCTAAGGAGGTACACACCACAGGGAACAATATTAAAGGAGCTGGAGTACTTTATAGGTCGCCTTTGCATTGTGAGAAGCCATATTTTAGCTTGGCACTATTGGAACTATCATACTGAGTTCACATGCAGCAAATTAGAGCATATGTACGGTTTGGTGTCTCCAAATGGCTAGTCCCTAGCACCGTAGCTGAGCACCAGATACATCGTCTATTACCTTTACATATGCTATCATTGAAATCTAACAGCAATCTTATGTAGTCAGGATTTTTATTTTCTTTTTATGAATGAGAAAAAAAAATGAGAATGCGGGCAGCTGTATTCCATGCCACGTTTTCACAACTAGCAATCTGTTTTTAGAAAAGCTGAGCACAGTTCTAATTCTAGAGCCTTCCATGCTAATGGCAACTTCTGCCAAAGCTCACGTGTGAGGTCTCCCAGGAAGACTCAGTGACACACAGTAAACAATTTGTATCTTCCTGTGGACATTTTGTTCAAAGACCAAACTAGTCAGTGCATTGTAGTACATTGAAATAAACAGATAATGAGAAAAACAAATTTTTTTCAAATAAAATAAAAGTCGCCACAAAGTTGTCTTTGGGGAGGGGAACTGACTACAGCTTTCTCCTTCCCTCTCCTCTCCCTCCCTCCCTTCCTTGACTAAAAGGTTCGGATGGGATCTAGATAATATCCATATCAAGGCATAGATAGGCCTGTGAGTAAGACATTGTTTGTCAATTGCTTTAGATCGGCTGTTCCTGGGTAACATGGCTTCCATCAGCAGTGGAGTTCCAGGTAAGGTCTTAAGAATGGCCCTGGGCAACTGAAATCAAGAAAGAAAGGAAGTAAATAATCCAAGCAAGGGGGACAGCAAAGGCTCATCCTTCAGGTTTCAGATTCAGAGCATATAAGGGAAGAGAAGCCAGTAAGGAGAAGAGACAAAGGAGAGGGGTGAGGGGGATGAAGAAGAAAGTTGAGTTACTAATTAGTGCATGCAAGTGTCTCTCTCATTACAAGTGACCACATGAATTAGCTTTGGTCCGTATTCCTGTGTCATCATTAATATTTGCCTGAACCCACATGTACTTAATTCAACGAATTCTTCACAGAAAGCATCTTGGTAAGAGGCAAAAACTAATCCCACCTAAGAAAGCTGGGAATGCCAGGCCTTCGATTATATGATTTCAGTACTACTGATCACACTGCTTATACCACAATTACACAGAGGTCAGCTGTCGTTCCTGCTCCTGTCGGGAAAGCCTGAACGTTTGGGGCTTGACATGGGCTGAAAATGGAGCCCAGCAGCACAACCAACTGGAAAAGTTCAGGTCAAGAGATGCTGTTGGGTAGTGGTGAAGGAATGGAATTTCTATACGTATTAAAAGTCTTACAATAGACTTGTGCCCCCAGTTAATGTTTTCAATGAGTGTTTGAAGGTATGAAATCTATAAATTCTACCTGTAAACCTTACATGGGACAAATGGGCTTAGCTCCTATGCAGGCAGCATAATTAACCGACCAACATTTTGTTCTGTGCTCCTCTACCGCCATCTAGTGGAAAAGTAGTTAGCTGCAGTCCTATCTTTCCTGTAATGTGTAACTAACTGGGGCTTTTTCCTGGGTCTGTTTAGGCAGTAGTTAGAAAGTACACAGAGGTTTGGTGACTGATTATGTGATGGGTCCCCGGGTGGGGTCATCTCTGGATAGTCCATCCTTTCGTCTTAGCTCCAAACTTTGTCTCTGTAACTCCCTTCATGGGTCTTTTGTTCCCTATTCTAAGGAGGAATGAAATATCCACACAGTGGTCTTCCTTCTTAATTTTTTTGTGTTTTGCAAATTGTATCTTGGGTATTCTAAGATTCTGTGCTAATATCGGCTTATCAGTGAGTGCATATCTAGTGACTTCTTTTGTGATTGGGTTACCTAACTAAGGGTGATATGCTCCAGATACATCCATTTGCCCAAGAATTTCATAAATTCATGGTTTTTAATAGCTGAGTAGTACTCCATTGTGTAAATGTACCACATTTTCTGTATCCATTCCTCTGTTGAGGGACATCTGGGTTCTTTCCANCTCAGCCATTCGGTATTCCTCACTTGAGAATTCTTTGTTTAGCTCATAAGACAGCAAGAGTTTGCTAAAGGGACCCTGTCTTGTATGAGGCTATGCCAGTGCCTGGCAAATACAGAAGTGGATGCTCACAGTCATCTATAGGATGGAACACAGGGCCCACAATGGAGAAGCTAGAGAAAGTACCCCAGGAGCTGAAGGGGTCTGCAACTCTAAAAGAGGAACAACAATATGAACTAACCAGAACCCCCAGAGCTCATGTCTCTAGCTGCATATGTAGCAGAAGATGGCCTAGTCGGCCATCATTGGGAAAAGAGGCCCCTTGGTATTCCAATATTTATATACCCCAGGACAGGGGAATGCCAGAGCCAAGAAGTGGGAGTGGGTGAGTAGGGGAGCAGGGCATCGGGAGGGGAGAGGGAACTTTTGGGATAGCATTTGAAATGTAAATTAAGAAAATATCTAAAAAAAAAAAAAGAAAAGAAAAGAAAAGAAGAGAAAAGAAAAGAAAAGAACACAGAGGTCAAACAATAATGTGGGATGAAGAATCACAGAAATTTTGAGCTGAGAAAATCTTCATGGCTGCCTGACAATACTGAAGTGCCAAAGGAAGGCATTAGCTGGTGTTGGGCCATCATTTCCAGTCCACACTTTCCCCATGTGGACTCCCTGCAGCTAAAAACTGTATCTCTGTCTCCTGTTGCTTCACTCAAGGCCGGTACATTTGCCTATCTGCCACCTCCGTCTTCAGGGTTATTATGACTTTTTTTTTCTACTGGTGAAGTTATCTTTACCAATATTATTAACACAACGAATTGCAGAAATGACAGGAAAGGGATGGTAGGTCTTCCAATTCCTCCTCTCCCATTTTAGGGGACCCAAGTCTGTTTAATAGCTTCACAGAGTCGTCGGTCACAGAGCCAGTGAGTGAGAGCTTGATGTGAATGTGCGTCTGGAAAATGAAAGGCCGCCGTAGGGGAGGCTGCTGCACAGAGGGGCATCCGCAGACCGTGTCAGTGTTGGATTCAAGGGTAAATCTTTTTTAAATGCCAATAAATACCTGTCTTTCTTTATTCACTTTTCCCTGAAGATGTCAGATTACACCTTAGAGAAAATCTCTCCAAGACCTGGCATTGGCAGGTATGGCTCACTTCCCCCCATGCAGTAGCCCACAAAGCATTGGGTGTTACCCTGGGAAAATAGGTGTTTGCATATCTGAAGGAACGAAAATTAAGATTGAAAACGCCAGGCTTCACTTATTAACTTTTGAAGGTCATGTTGATCTACAGGACAGCCGGGGTTCAGCCTATAGTTTATGGTGTCTCTAAGGAAGGTCTTCAGTGAGACTTCATTCACTCATTAGAATCAAGTGGTTAACTTTACCAAGGAGTTATGAGATCTACCCCATATGACTTCTCTAAACTAGCACTGTTTTTTGTTTGTTTGTTTTTAAAGATGGAGATGAAACCTATAGACCAAACTGCAGAGCTCTCTCCCAAGTACACCAAAGCCATAGCAGAGCAGAAACCATAAAACAGGCTAAAGCTGAACCCAGTTTACATTTCACCATGCCTGCATTCAGCACACACTTCACATGCCATCTGTAGACGGGTGGGATTGATTGCCGCAGGACATAATTATTTTAAAAGGCAATTAATTTGATTACCAGCGAGGGAAGTTTTATCTATGCAAACTACAAGGACAATCTGATGAAAGAAAGTAATCAAGTTTCCTAATCAAAATGCAAGGCGTGTCTTTCAGGAGGTGGGAGAGAGAGGAAGCCGTCTCTCTGGGGAGACAGAAGGAGAAATTGGTCAAGCATTGTTGTCTCGCTCCGTCTACTATATGATAATCTCAGATCTCAGACCTTCAACACAAGAAATGGATATCTCCTACATCAAGTAGAAATTCTGATGCTATGCCTTTCACCAACTATTGATCTGAGGGGAAAGAAGGGACCATGAGAAATTATATATGGCTTCTAGATGGTTTTCTTTTTTCTTTTGAGTTATAATATTTATTTATTTATTTATTTATTTATTTATTTAGATATTTTCTTAATTTACATTTCAAATGCTATCCCGAAAGTTCCCTATACCCTCCCCCTGCCCTGCTCCCCTACTCACCCACTCCCCCTTCTTGGCCCTGGCATTCCCCTGTACTGGGGCATATAAAGTTTGCAAGACCAAGGGGCCTCTCTTCCCAATGATGGCCGACTAGGCCATCTTCTACTACATATGCAGCTAGAGACACGAGCTCTGGGGGTTCTGGTTAGTTCATATTGTTGTTCCTCTTATAGGGTTGCAGACCCCTTCAGCTCTTTGGGTGCTTTCTCTAGCTCCTCCATTGGGGTCCCTGTGTTCCATCCTATAGATGACTGTGAGCATTCATTTCTGTATTCGCCAGGCACTGGCATAACCTCATATGAGACAGCTATATCAGGGTCCCTTCAGCAAACTCTTGCTGTCCTATGCAATAGTGTCTGGGTTTGGTATATACATTGTATCCTTTACATTACTCCTCATGACAAGTTCTACAAGGGAGCTGACCATGATCACAAAGCATGTAAGAGATGATGACTGACTAATAAAGAATCACTCCACCATGTTGTCCTCATCTTTATCTCTTGAACCTGTGGGCATTACTTTACTTGGCACAGGGGACTTGGTCAGCATGGGTGAGAATTTCTCAGATAGCAAGAATAGCCTGGCTTATCCAGATTTTTCAGTGTGAAAAACATACTGTTTTGTGCAATACATGTGTGTGATGCTGTCAGAGGCCAGAAGAGGATGGCAGATCCCCTGGAACTTAAGTTACAGATGGTTGTGGGTGCTGGGAACCCACATCAGAGCTGCAAGTGCTCTTAAACATTTATCTTTCTTCTCTGCCTCTCCATTCTTATAAAAAGGACATTTCACTACGGAATAGATATGATACAACAGAAGGTGATTGAGAACCAAGAAGTGCTAGTGACCCCTAAAGTGGGATCTTCCTGGAGCCTTCAGGAGGAGGCAGGGCTATCCTTAAAAGAGCCACTGATACACTGAAGTGCCTTTAAATATATCCTGGATTTCTCACCTTCAGAGATGGAAGAGAATAGATATGTGCTTCTTTTAGGTGGGCATGTACGATTTGTTACAGGGATGATGGAAACAAATACAGTCGTTGTTTAAAGGCCAAATACCCTATCGAAGCAACTTAAGAATGGAATGGTTTATTTTCTCTCAGAGATTTGGAGATTTCAATCCACAAATGTTTGGCTCTGTAATCTTCAGCAAAAACATGGGACAGGGAGCTTCTTTGTGGAGGACAAAAAACAGAAGGATAACAGGAAAAGGCTTCACAGAAGATACTTTCAAGAACCACCCACCATTACTTACTTGCTCCAGCTGGGTCGCATGTCCTAAAGGTTTTAAAGCAGCCCAAGGGAGGTAACCTGTGGAGCCTGTGGAGACCCTGTTAGATTCGAACAGTAACACTGAAAATTCTACCCTACCACTCAGGCAGGAAGCCTGTCCTCTTTCAACTATTATACATTGTGATTTCATTGAAAATGCCAGAATTGTGTGCACACACAAAGAGCCATACATCGTCCCAATTTGGACAAGATTCTTGATCAAGTATTGAATTGTGAGATAAAATTGTTACTGATTCAATCATCAAAATTGCTTCATTTGCTAATATATTTTAGGGTGGGTATATTATTTCCAAGAGAAAAAAATATCTAAGATATTCACCCTTTATACGTCCATTAGTCAGTAATTTTGACTTTGACAGTTCCAAAAATATATTCTGAGATAAAACATTTTGATACCAAGTCACAAATGCATAGGCGTCTGTTATCCCAAGGCCCATTAATTTCTTGTAGCTCTAATATTTTCCTTATCAGTAACTTTACATATCTGTGTACAATATTGCATAGCTGATGGTATCGCCATTACAACATCAAAACCTATACTCTGAATTCTATCTTTAGTGAATTTTCGATTAATTCTAAATCTTCGCTCAAATCACTAAACACAGACTCAGTCCCCTTATTTATAAAAATAAATTTATAAAATAAAGAGTATTATTGGACGCTTCCCCCAACAGATCAGCTGTAAGGTTTTTTATTCAGGCGAATATGACAAAAAATGGTAGGCCTCCCACAAGAAGAAAAAAAAATCGGAGTGGAATTCAAATGTGCTCATTAACACAAGGTGCCACTAGGGGTCAGATTTAGTTTAGTAATTCTATCTAATCCTGCCTACATACAAAACAAAAACTACAGCTCCTATGATTCTGATGCCCTTGCCCAGCTGGCACCTACCCTCTTCTGAGCTGACTGACTGTGGCCACGTGTTGTAGACTAACACTCGGAGATCTCTGAGAGCACGCTGCTACATTCATTAACCTGCAATCCGTAACTGTCTTGTACCAGAATGCTTACCTTTCCTGCCTGAATGGCGTTAATTGAATGTGTCACCTGAAGCTCTTCTGCTTCGTGTTTGTTCGTGTTACTGTGTTAATCAATCAGTCGCACAGAATTGAAATTGCAAAAGATTAAAAAAAAAAAAACCTTTGCCTGCAAACACTCCGTGCATCTAGGTGGAATTAGGCGAAGAATGCGTGATCTGTAAGTAACAATCGACCGTGCACCACACACTCACAGTGACTTGAGTAGAAGCGAGCTGGAGGCTCAGCACTGTTGTGAGCATGGCAACACCCTGTGGCAGAGGACTCTCTTTCTATGCCCCTGTCACCCCATAGTGTGAAATATGACTGTGCGGGTGAGAAGACAGAGTGTATTCCCAGACGTCGTGTTCAGAATGAATGTAAAGGGCCGTGGTCTGACCTGTGGTCTCAGATACTTTAAATTCCAGATGGTTCTGTGCTGTGAGGACAAGGCAAGGTGTCCTTACGGATGTCACTGAATAAGAACCGTGGGATTCATATTTAACCTCCAAACTCCTAGGGTCCTACAGTATTCTCAGGGTCACAGCCTTGACAGTTCTCTCCAGCGGCTTCTTTGTGGCAAGCCATCACAGCCTTATCTACTCTATGATACAATTGCTACCGTGTATACTCAATTCCCCTTGGCATTCATATTCCCAACAGACAGAATTAAGTACTGAAGACCTGATAGCTCGAACATGATTGAGAAGAAGAAAAGTAACCTATCTTCTTGGGCTGTGAAATATCACTGTACATATGTTCATACTCTATAAGATTTTAAAGTTGACAGAGCTACACACTTGATTGATTTATTATCTCTGGTCCCTGCTTAAAGATGCTCTGATCTCTTTTCATTTCTCATGTATGGGGTCTATTTCACCTTTTCTTTTCTTTTTTTTCCACACAGTTTCAAATATCGTTTATACCAGGCCAATATTCAGATTTATGTCTCTCAGCCACACATATTTCTTTTTCTACCAATCCCAAAAGGCTTTGTAGTAAATATAGTTTAGATAAAAGATGGTCCATTTCTTAGCTACTTTGCTTTTGGTCTGAGTTTTGTCGCGGCAATAAAAATTCTAGAACAGAAATTAATACCAAAGAGTGGATGGAGTATTGCTATGACAGACCTGTCCGTGTTGGTTTGGGGAGGACCACAGAAGATGTTTGAAACTAGGAAAGCCCATGCGTATTCAGAGCACAGTGGGCTGTTCCATGTGAGCTTGGAAGATAAGGGTTCTGAGAGAGATGGAAATGATGCAAGCCTGTGGAGTTTCAAAGAGGAGCAAAGACTGCATTGGGGCTATTTATGTTGTATTTTGAATTAAGGATCTATGGTACTGGTCAACTGAAGCTGAAGACTTCCCTGGGATTAATAAGTAGCCAGAAAAACCAAAGTAGTGTTTTCGCTTTGCAGTTGATCCTGTGTAACTAAACCTGAGAAATTAGTGGTGATTAAGAAGAGACCACCAGACTGACTTCCAGAGTGGTTGTACAAGCTTTCAATCCCACCATCAATGGAGGAGTGTTCCTCTTTCTCCACATCCTCGCCAGCATCTGCTCTCACCTGAATTTTTTATCTTAGCCATTCCCTGGAAGTCAGTCTGACAGTTCCTCAGAAAACTGGACATAGTACTACCGGAAGATCCAGCAATACCTCCCCTGAATATATACCCAGAAGATGTTCCAACGGGTAATAAGAACACATGCTCCTCTATGTTCATAGCAGCCTTATTTATAATAGGCAGAAGCTGGAAAGAACCCAGATGTCCCTCAACAGAGGAATGGATACAGAAAATGTGGTACATTTACACAATGGAGTACTACTCTGCTATTGAAAACAATGAATTTATGAAATTCTTGGGCAAATGGATGTATCTGGAGGATATCATCCTTAGTGAGGTAACCCAGTCACAAAAGAAGTCACTAGAAATGCACTCACTGATAAGCAGATATTAGCACAGAATCTTAGAATACCCAAGATACAAGTTGCAAAACACAAGAAAATCAAGAAGAAGGAAGACCAGCATGTGGATACTTCATTCCTCCTTAGAAAAGGGATCAAAATACCCATGAAAGGAATTACAGAGACAAAGTTTGGAGCTAAGACAAAAGGATAGACTATCCAGAGACTACCTCACCCCGGGGATCCCTTCCATAATCAGCCTCCAAACCCAGACACTATTGCATATGCCAGCAAGAGTTTGCTGAAGGGACCCTGATATAACTGTCTCAAGTGAGGCTATGCCAGTGCCTGGCAAATACAGAAGTAGATGCTCACACTCAACTATTGGATGGAGCACAGGGCCCCCAATGGAGAAGCTAGAGAAAGCACCCAAGGAGCTGAAGGGATCTGCAACACTATAGGTAGAAGAACAATATGAACTAACCAGTACCCCCAGAGCTGGTGTCTCTAGCTGCATATGTAGCAGAAGATGGCCTAGTTGGCCATTATTGGAAAGAAAGGCCCCTTGGTATTGCAAACTTTATATGCCCCAATACAGGGGAACTCCAGGGCCAAGAAGGGGGAGTGGGTGGATAGGGGAGCAGGGTGGCTTTCAATGGCAAAGCCAGGGAATGACTCNCTCAGCCATTCGGTATTCCTCACTTGAGAATTCTTTGTTTAGCTCATAAGACAGCAAGAGTTTGCTAAAGGGACCCTGTCTTGTATGAGGCTATGCCAGTGCCTGGCAAATACAGAAGTGGATGCTCACAGTCATCTATAGGATGGAACACAGGGCCCACAATGGAGAAGCTAGAGAAAGTACCCCAGGAGCTGAAGGGTCTGCAACTCTAAAAGAGGAACAACAATATGAACTAACCAGAACCCCCAGAGCTCATGTCTCTAGCTGCATATGTAGCAGAAGATGGCCTAGTCGGCCATCATTGGGAAAAGAGGCCCCTTGGTATTCCAATATTTATATGCCCCAGGACAGGGGAATGCCAGAGCCAAGAAGTGGGAGTGGGTGAGTAGGGGAGCAGGGAACTTTTGGGATAGCATTTGAAATGTAAATTAAGAAAATATCTAAAAAAAAAAGAAAAGAAAAGAAAAGAAGAGAAAAGAAAAGAACACAGAGGTCAAACAATAATGTGGGATGAAGAATCACAGAAATTTTGAGCTGAGAAAATCTTCATGGCTGCCTGACAATACTGAAGTGCCAAAGGAAGGCATTAGCTGGTGTTGGGCCATCATTTCCAGTCCACACTTTCCCCATGTGGACTCCCTGCAGCTAAGAACTGTATCTCTGTCTCCTGTGGCTTCACTCAAGGCTGGCTGATACTTTTGCCCATCTGCCACCTCCGTCTTCATATTTATTATGACTTTTTTTTTTCTTACTGGTGAAGTTATCTTTATCAATAGCCATATTATTAACACAATGAATTGCAGAAATGACAGGAAAGGAATGGTAGGTCTTCCAATTCCTCCTCTCCCGTTTTAGGGGACCCAAGTCTGTTTAATAGCTTCACAGAGTCGTCGGTCACAGAGCCAGTGAGTGAGAGCTTGATGTGAATGTGCGTCTGGAAAATGAAAGGTCGCCGTAGGGGAGGCTGCTGCACAGAGGGGCATCCGCAGACTGTGTCAGTGTTGGATTCAAGGGTAAATGTTTTTTAAATGCCAATAAATACCTGTCTTTCTTTATTCACTTTTCCCTGAAGATGTCAGATTACACCTTAGAGAAAATCTCTCCAAGACCTGGCATTGGCAGGTATGGCTCACTTCCCCCCATAGGTGTTTGCATATCTGAAGGAACGAAAATTAAGATTGAAAACGCCAGGCTTCACTTATTAACTTTTGAAGGTCATGTTGATCTACAGGACAGCCGGGGTTCAGCCTATAGTTTATGGTGTCTCTAAGGAAGGTCTTCAGTGAGACTTCATTCACTCATTAGAATCAAGTGTTTAACTTTACCAAGGAGTTATGAGATCTACCCCATATGTCTTCTCTAAACTAGCACTGTTTTTTGTTTGTTTGTTTTTAAAGATGGAGATGAAACCTATAGACCAAACTGCAGAGCTATCTCCCAAGTACACCAAAGCCATAGCAGAGCAGAAACCATAAAACAGGCTAAAGCTGAACCCAGTTTACATTTCACCATGCCTGCATTCAGCACACACTTCACATGCCATCTGCAGACGGGTGGGATTGATTGCTGCAGGACATAATTATTTTAAAAGGCAATTAATTTGATTACCAGCGATGAAGTTTTATCTATGCAAACTACAAGGACAATCTGATGAAAGAAAGTAATCAAGTTTCCGAATCAAAATGCAAGGCATGTCTTCCACGAGGTGGGAGAGAGAGGAAGCCGTCTCTCTGGGGAGACAGAAGGAGAAATTGGTCAAGCATTGTTGTCTCGCTCCGTCTACTATATGATAATCTCAGATCTCAGACCTTCAACACAAGAAATGGATATCTCCTACATCAAGTAGAAATTCTGATGCTATGCCTTTCACCAACTATTGATCTGAGGGGAAAGAAGGGACCATGAGAAATTATATATGGCTTCTAGATGGTTTTCTTTTTTCTTTTGAGTTATAATATTTATTTATTTATTTATTTATTTATTTATTTATTTATTTATTTAGATATTTTCTTAATTTACATTTCAAATGCTATCCCAAAAGTTCCCTCTCCCCTCCCCCCGCCCTGCTCCCCTACTCACCCGCTCCCCCTTCTTGGCCCTGGCATTCCCCTGTACTGGGGCATATAAAGTTTGCAAGACCAAGGGGCCTCTCTTCCCAATGATGGCCGACTAGGCCATCTTCTACTACATATGCAGCTAGAGACACAAGCTCTGGGGGTTCTGGTTAGTTCATATTGTTGTTCCTCTTATAGGGTTGCAGACCCCTTCAGCTCCTTGGGTGCTTTCTCTAGCTCCTCCATTGGGGTCCCTGTGTTCCATCCTATAGATGACTGTGAGCATTCATTTCTGTATTCGCCAGGCACTGGCATAGCCTCATATGAGACAGCTATATCAGGGTCCCTTCAGCAAACTCTTGCTGTCCTATGCAATAGTGTCTGGGTTTGGTATATACATTGTATCCTTTACATTACTCCTCATGACAAGTTCTACAAGGGAGCTGACCGTGATCACAAAGCATGTAAGAGATGATGACTGACTAATAAAGAATCACTCCACCATGTTGTCCTCATCTTTATCTCTTGAACCTGTGCGCATTACTTTACTTGGCACAGGGGACTTGGTCAGCATGGGTGAGAATTTCTCAGATAGCAAGAATAGCCTGGCTTATCCAGATTTTTCAGTGTGAAAAACATACTGTTTTGTGCAATGTGTGTGTGTGTGTGTGTGATGCTGTCAGAGGCCAGAAGAGGATGGCAGATCCCCTGGAACTTAAGTTACAGATGGTTGTGGGTGCTGGGAACCCACATCAGAGCTGCAAGTGCTCTTAAACATTTATCTTTCTTCTCTGCCTCTCCATTCTTATAAAAAGGACATTTCACTACGGAATAGATATGATACAACAGAAGGTGATTGAGAACCAAGAAGTGCTAGTGACCCCTAAAGTGGGATCTTCCGGGAGCCTTCAGGAGGAGGCAGGGCTATCCTTAAAAGAGCCACTGATACACTGAAGTGCCTTTAAATATATCCTGGATTTCTTACCTTCAGAGATGGAAGAGAATAGATATGTGCTTCTTTTAGGTGGGCATGTACGATTTGTTACAGGGATGATGGAAACAAATACAGTCGTTGTTTAAAGGCCAAATACCCTATCGGAGCAACTTAAGAATGGAATGGTTTATTTTCTCTCAGAGATTTGGAGATTTCAATCCACAAATGTTTGGCTCTGTAATCTTCAGCAAAAACATGGGACAGGGAGCTTCTTTGTGGAGGACAAAAAACAGAAGGATAACAGGAAAAGGCTTCACAGAAGATACTTTCAAGAACCACCCACCATTACTTACTTGCTCCAGCTGGGTCGCATGCCCTAAAGGTTTTAAAGCATCCCAAGGGAGGTAACCTGTGGAGCCTGTGGAGACCCTGTTAGATTCGAACAGTAACACTGAAAATTCTACCCTACCACTCAGGCAGGAAGCCTGTCCTCTTTCAACTATTATACATTGTGATTTCATTGAAAATGCCAGAATTGTGTGCACACACAAAGAGCCATACATCGTCCCAATTTGGACAAGATTCTTGATCAAGTATTGAATTGTGTGATAAAATTGTTACTGATTCAATCATCAAAATTGCTTCATTTGCTAATATATTTTAGGGTGGGTATATTATTTCCAAGAGAAAAAATATCTAAGATATTCACCCTTTATATGTCCATTAGTCAGTAATTTTGACTTTGACAGTTCCAAAAATATATTCTGAGATAAAACATTTTGATACCAAGTCACAAATGCATAGGCGTCTGTTATCCCAAGGCCCATTAATTTCTTGTAGCTCTAATATTTTCCTTATCAGTAACTTTACATATCTGTGTACAATATTGCATAGCTGATGGTATCGCCATTACAACATCAAAACCTATACTCTGAATTCTATCTTTAGTGAATTTTCGATTAATTCTAAATCTTCGCTCAAATCACTAAACACAGACTCAGTCCCCTTATTTATAAAAATAAATTTATAAAATAAAGAGTATTATTGGACGCTTCCCCCAACAGATCAGCTGTAAGGTTTTTTATTCAGGCGAATATGACAAAAAATGGTAGGCCTCCCACAAGAAGAAAAAAAATCGGAGTGGAATTCAAATGTGCTCATTAACACAAGGTGCCACTAGGGGTCAGATTTAGTTTAGTAATTCTATCTAATCCTGCCTACATACAAAACAAAAACTACAGCTCCTATGATTCTGATGCCCTTGCCCAGCTGGCACCTACCCTCTTCTGAGCTGACTGACTGTGGCCACGTGTTGTAGACTAACACTCGAAGATCTCTGAGAGCATGCTGCTACATTCATTAACCTGCAATCCGTAACTGTCTTGTACCAGAATGCTTACCTTTCCTGCCTGAATGGCGTTAATTGAATGTGTCACCTGAAGCTCTTCTACTTCGTGTTTGTTCATGTTACCGTGTTAATCAATCAGTCGCACAGAATTGAAATTGCAAAAGATTAAAAAAAAAAAAAAAAAAAAAAAACTTTGCCTGCAAACACTCCGTGCATCTAGGTGGAATTAGGCGAAGAATGCGTGATCTGTAAGTAACAATCGACCCTGCACCACACACTCACAGTGACTTGAGTAGAAGCGAGCTGGAAGCTCAGCACTGTTGTGGGCATGGCAACACCCTGTGGCAGAGGACTCTCTTTCTCAGCCCCTGTCACCCCATGGTGTGAAATATGACTGTGCGGGTGAGCAGACAGAGTGTATTCCCAGACGTCGTGTTCAGAATGAATGTAAAGGGCCGTGGTCTGACCTGTGGTCTCAGATACTTTAAATTCCAGGTGGTTCTGTGCTGTGAGGACAAGGCAAGGTGTCCTTACGGATGTCACTGAATAAGAACCGTGGGATTCATATTTAACCTCCAAACTCCTAGGGTCCTACAGTATTCTCAGGGTCACAGCCTTGACAGTTCTCTCCAGCGGCTTCTTTGTGGCAAGCCATCACAGCCTTATCTACTCTATGATACAATTGCTACCTCGTATACTCAATTCCCCTTGACATTCATATTCCCAACAGACAGAATTAAGTACTGAAGACCTGATAGCTCGAACATGATTGAGAAGAAGAAAAGTAACCTATCTTCTTGGGCTGTGAAATATCACTGTACATATGTTCATACTCTATAAGATTTTAAAGTTGACAGAGCTACACACTTGATTGATTGATTATCTCTGGTCCCTGCTTAAAGATGCTCTGATCTCTTTTCATTTCTCATGTATGGGGTCTATTTCACCTTTTCTTTTCTTTTTTTTCACACCGTTTCAAATATCGTTTATACCAGGCCAATATTCAGATTTATGTCTCTCAGCCACACATATGTCTTTTTCTACCAATCCCAAAAGGCTTTGTCAGTAAATATAGTTTAGATAAAAGATGGTCCATTTCTTGGCTACTTTGCTTTTGGTCTGAGTTTTGTCGCGGCAATAAAAATTCTAGAACAGAAATTAATACCAAAGAGTGGAGTATTGCTATGACAGACCTGTCCGTGTTGGTTTGGGGAGGACCACAGAAGATGTTTGAAACTAGGAAAGCCCATGCGTATTCAGAGCACAGTGGGCTGTTCCATGTGAGCTTGGAAGATAAGGGTTCTGAGAGAGATGGAAATGATGCAAGCCTGTGGAGTTTCAAAGAGGAGCAAAGACTGCATTGGGGCTATTTATGTTGTATTTTGAATTAAGGATCTATGGTACTGGTCAACTGAAGCTGAAGACGTCCCTGGGATTAATAAGTAGCCAGAAAAACCAAAGTAGTGTTTTCGCTTTGCAGTTGATCCTGTGTAACTAAACCTGAGAAATTAGTGGTGATTAAGAAGAGACCACCAGACTGACTTCCAGAGTGGTTGTACAAGCTTGCAATCCCACCATCAATGGAGGAGTGTTCCTCTTTCTCCACATCCTCGCCAGCATCTGCTCTCACCTGAATTTTTGATCTTAGCCATTCCCTGGAAGTCAGTCTGACAGTTCCTCAGAAAACTGGACATAGTACTACCGGAAGATCCAGCAATACCTCCCCTGAATATATACCCAGAAGATGTTCCAACGGGTAATAAGAACACATGCTCCTCTATGTTCATAGCAGCCTTATTTATAATAGCCAGAAGCTGGAAAGAACCCAGATGTCCCTCAACAGAGGAATGGATACAGAAAATGTGGTATATTTACACAATGGAGTACTACTCTGCTATTAAAAACAATGAATTTATGAAATTCTTGGGCAAATGGATGTATCTGGAGGATATCATCGTGAGTCAGGTAACCCAATCACAAAAGAAGTCACTAGATATGCACTCACTGATAAGTGAATATTAGCACAGAATCTTAGAATACCCAAGGTACAAGTTGCAAAACACAAGAAAATCAAGAAGAAGGAAGACCAGCATGTGGATATTTCATTCCTCCTTAGAATAGGGATCAAAATACCCATGAAAGGAGTTACAGAGAAAAAGTTTGGAGCTAAGACGAAAGGATGGACTATCCAGAGACTACCTCACCCCAGGGATCCCTTCCAGAATCAACCTCCAAACCCAGACAATATTGCATATGCCAGCAAGAGTTTGCTGAAGGGACCCTGATATAACTGTCTTGTATGAGGCTATGCCAGTGCCTGGCAAATACAGAAGGGGATGCTCACAGTCATCTATAGGATGGAACACAGGGCCCACAATGGAGAAGCTAGAGAAAGTACCCCAGGAGCTGAAGGGGTCTGCAACCCTAAAAGAGGAACAACAATATGAACTAACCAGAACCCCCAGAGCTGGTGTCTCTAGCTGCATATGTAGCAGAAGATGGCCTAGTTGGCCATCATTGGAAAGAGAGGCCCCTTGGTATTGCAAACTTTATATGCCCCAATACAGGGGAACTCCAGGGCCAAGAAGTGGGAGTGGGTGGATAGGGGAGCAGGGTGGCTTTCAATGGCAAAGCCAGGGAATGACTCTTGCCACAGCCTTTTGGAGTTCAAAGAATGTTAAATCCCAGGGATCAAGCATTGAACTTTCTATACTGTTGAGTTTTGATTTTGCTTTGGACTGATTGTGACTATGCCTGGTTATTCCATCTTGGAATAAGAATGTATTTAACTTGTGTTTTTGCTTTCCAAGATCCCACAGTTAAGAGACTTTGAAATTTTATAGAAATTTTGGAATTTTAGGGAGATATGATATTTCAGAAAGACTTTGGATACTTTAAAGACACTTTGGATAGTTTAGAGAGGTTGTGAGCTTTGAAAGAGAGTTCCAATATTTTAAATGGATTTAAATATTAAAATGTTTAAATTTTAAAGACTGTGGGACTTTCAAATGTTGAAATATATTGGTATTAATATGAGATCTTGGGGATGAACAAATAGGGAAAGGTTATGGTTTAATAGTGATGTGTCAATTTGACAAGGGGCCAATTGTCCTGGATAGCATTTTTTCAACTTGACACAAGCTAGAATCATTTGGGAGAAGGAATCTCAACTGAGAAAATGCCTTCATAAGATTACCCTGCAGGACAGTCTGTGGGAATCCTCTTGGTTTTCTTGATTGATGTGGGTGGGCCCTGCCCACTGTGGGCAGTACCGCCCCTATGCTGGTGGTCCTGAGTAGAAGCAATCCCCTTAGCATTCTTCCATGGGTTCTGCTCCATTTCCTGCCTCCGGGTTTCTCTGCTTACATTCTTGTCCTCAGTTCCCTGGGAGAGGACCGAGGATGGGATCTATAAACTGAAATATACACTTTCCTCCTAAGTGTTTTTTGCTGGGTGTTTTATCACACCAATAGAAACCTTAACTAGTACATTAATTCTTAAAATGTATTGGATTTTAAGCTGAGAAATTCACTGTTAGAGCTACATGCTGAAATGTATATACATAAAACATTCAGTCTGAAAATTTATCTTAAACAATCTGGGATATAGGTGAGTAGAGAGGTAGAGACAAAGATATGTCATTCTGTGATCATTATGGAAATTGAGCAATGAACATACCAAGTGCATTATGATTTTCTGTCATTAGCTTTTTAAAAAAATCTATAAGATTATGGAAATTGTCTAAATATATTGCCTCGGATAATATACAGAAGCAAAATAATAAAAGAATTTATGTTTTTGTCCCAAGTAATTTTTTCTGCTTTTATTCCAAGCAATTGGGCTATATTGATATGTAAAAACAATAAAGATTTAACTGGACAAGAATTAGCCAAAATTGTTAAAAATCATGGAGGCAATCAATATATGTCTTTATAATCACTATTTTTAAGATTAATCTCATCCTAAGTAGATGTTATGCCTTAAAATATTAGTTAATGGTAATTTAAAAGTCACCTTCATTGGTTACTTTTCTCACGACTATGATCAAACACCAACAAGAAACAACTAAAAAAAAAAAAATGAAGGGCTTATTTTGGCTTATAGTTTATAGAGAGATACAATCTATCATGGTGACTGAATGAGGAGGCTCTTCAGATTGCTTCTACAGTCAGGAAGTCGAGGACAGACAGGAAGTACGGCTAGGCTACTAAGGTCTACCCTCAGTGACTCACTTTCTCCAGCAGGATATCACATCTTAGAGGTTTCACAACTTTCAAAACTGCATCATCACCAGTTAGGGACCAGGTGTTCAAAGGCATGGGCCAGTGAAGGACATTCCATTCTCAAACCGTGCCACCATCAAAGGCATGAGCCAATGAAGGAAAGTCCATGCTTAGACCATGTGACCATCATAATTACTAGGACATGAACTAACAGAAGATAAAACAATTGCATGAGGTTGGTTTGGTTTGGTTTGGTTTGGCATGGGAATTTAAAATCCTATACAATTGTTTAATGTAGGGCTTATATTATTTCATTAAACATGTTATGAGTCTCTTACTTAAGTCTTAGGGGAAATCATATACTATGGGAAATATCATTCTTCCCAAATAAAGTTAACTGACAGAATATAGATGAAATAATATGACTACAAACTAAAGTGCGATGTCTTGTTAGAAAATAGTATTGGGGGATAAAAAAATGTTGCAGATTTGGATAAATGAGCATTGATAGTATAGGAAGTTTTCTATAAAGTTGGATAAAATTGTCATTTGGTTCTTATGGAATACTCTAGACTTAAAATACGGCATATATAAAAGCACTTGGCCTAGAGAGATGAATCAATTGGTAAAGTGCTTGACACACACACACACACACACACACACACACACACACACACACAGAGACAGAGAGAGAGAGAGAGAGAGAGAGAGAGATAAAGCTAAACATGGTAGTAAGCTTCTAATCACAACACTGCCTGTCCAAGTTGATGAACTCTAGGCCAGTGTGAGGTACCATTTCCAAAGTTAACAAAAACAAAATCACAAAAAAACCCAAGGTGATCTGATATATATATATATAGTTGGTGTGTTCTTCTAAAATATGAAATGTTTTAATAAAAGCAGAGGCCATAAATTTGAAAGAGAGGAAAAATAAGATTATATGGGAGAGTTTGGGGGGAGAAAAGGAAAGAGGGTAATGGGGTAATTATGGTAATTATAATCTCAAATCTCAAAAAATTAAAAGATAATAAAAATAAAAAGTGAACAAATCCTTAGGAACAACACTGGAGGTTGTCCTCTGACCTCCACACCCACACATATACATGTGCATCACACTCAGGAGCACACGCACAAATTATCTATAATAAAATGTAATACAGTACACTAATTTTCTTGAGAGCCGTCACACACAGAGTTTATCCGGAGATTTATTCTATTCATAACTATTGTCTATTATGCATATGCATGAGTGTATAAATGTAGTATAAGCTGTTGATGGAGTCAATGCTTTGAATACAATAAAAGGTAATAATGACATCCAGCATAAGTCATAGAGAAAGCAAATCACACAGAATTTATACACTCCATTATGCAAAGGCAAGCAATTATAACTGATGAAACAGAAATGCACAAAGTGCTGCTGAATGTCAGTGATGTAACTGATTTTAGAAAAACAGTACCCAACAATAATTTGCAATGAAGTGCAGTGTAACCATGGAACTGTCCTTATTCTGACTTCTACATGTGAAAGAGTTCTATGACAAAGTACTTAAAGAATACCATACTCACTGATGGTACCCAATTTCTTGTTTTCCAAAAACTTTCCAACTGTACTAAACTTGAAACATGGATGTTTATCAATAGAGTGCATCCTTGCACATAATTTTAAGTAAATGAATAGACAAAAATGTGTTATTTTCTGTTCAAAGAGAAACTTCACTTTGTATCATGTTTGTCTGCTTTCCTAATAGTCTTGCTAAGTGGTATAAGGTGGCTCTCATTGTAGCCTGGATTTGCATGTTTCTGATGATTAATAATGCTGGAGGCCTTGTCATATACCTGATGTCTTAGTCAGGGTTTCTATTCCTGCACAAACATCATGACCAAGAAACAAGTTGAGGAGGGAAGGGTTTATTCAGCTTACACTTCCATACTGCTGTTCATCACCAAGGAAGTCAGGTCTGGAACTCAAGCAGGTCAGGAAGCAGGAGCTGATGCAGAGGCCATGGAGGGATGTTCTTTACTGGCTTGCTTCCCCTGGCTTGCTCAGCCTGCTCTCTTATAGAACCCAAGACTGCCAGCCCAGAGATGGTCCCACCCACAAAGGGCCTTTCCCCCTTGATCACTATTTGAGAAAATACCCCACAGCTGGATCTCATGGAGGCATTTCCCCAACTGAAGCTCCTTTCTCTGTGATAACCCAGCTGTGTCAAGTTGACACAAAACTAGCCAGTACACCTGATGACCATTTGTATGTTGTCTTTAGAGAAATGTCTGCTCAGACACTCTGGGTTCCTAATTGTGTGATGATTTGCTTGTGACTCAATGGTAGAAATATATGGTAAGTGAGCATAAATTCCGTCCAATATACGGTTCACACTATAAGGTACCTTATTCATTTTATGTGTTACCTTTTCATTTGAAATGAGTGCTATCAGTGTTCTTTGCTGTGCAGGAGTTTGGAAGTCTGTGGCAGCCCCTCTTTTTCCTTGTTGCTTGTTCTTTGATATCACAACCAAGAAATTATTGCCTATCCCAGTGTTATGAAACTTTTTCCGTCTGTTCTCTTCTGAGAGTTTTATGCATCTGGGAAATAGCAATTGTAGAGCTTGAAACTAGAGCCCTTGTACATTTGGAGTGCGAATGCAAACTAGTACAACCTTAATGGAAAATAATATGGTCAATCTTCAAAAGAAAATGTTAAAAATATAAAGCTAATGTATGGTTCAGTGATCCCATTTCAGAACATATAAATACAAAAGGAAAAAATTAAGTCAAAATTCCAAAAATCACTACCACTCTCATGTTGACCTTAGAATTATTCAAAAAAAAAAAAAAAAGCAAACTATAAGAACAATCTAAATGTGAATCAAGGCATGCATCATCTTACCCAGATGTGAACCCTAAGAAAAACCAACAAAAGCCTGCCATTATGTGTCCACCTGTGCAATAGTGGCCTGATTGTTGTGGGGTAACTAACCACCCAGTAATTGGATTTGAGGCTGCCTTAGAAGAGGGAACCCAAGTCAGGCACTGTAGCCTCAGTAAACAGCCCAGGCCTAAGGAGGCCAGAGGCCCAAGAGGGGAATTTACTATGGCTGTTTAACTAAATATCTAAGTTCTTACACATTGATAAAAGCTACTCTTAAATATAATCAGAGAAGCCCCTTTTTTGCAGTGAACAGTAGTGACCTCAGAGGCTCATGGCTGCATAAGATGCTGAGATTAAGTAACAGTTGAGGCCTCCCACCAAAACAAGACATCACACCCTCAAATTACTTTCATTTAAGTATTAAAGAACACTGAGGAGGAGGGCAATGGAAGTAGGCAATAGTCAGAAGATAAGGTGAAGGGGATTAAAAATGACATTCTCTATACATTACAATTATGAACTCTCACTAGTGTAGTTAGTTGCGGGTTTCCCACAAGACTAGCCCTGTCAACAATCAGTCATGGAATGCAACATAGCTCATGAGGCCATACCTCATGACTGTTCACTACAGATAAACTCTGGGAGATCCAGACCAACTATCTTAAACTCAATGGCTCACAAAACAAATAGATGTGAATGTGAGAAATAAATTTATTGGGCTGAAGAAATGGCTCAGTGGTTAAGAGCACTGACTGTTCTTCCAAAGGTCCTGAGTTCAATTCCCAGCAATCACATGGTGGCTCATAACCATCTGTAGTGGGATCAGATGCCCTCCTCTGGTGTGTCTGAAGACAGCGATAGTGCACTCATATACATAAAATAAATAAATAATTCTTGAAAGAAATTGGCACAGGGGGTAGATATTCATAATAGGGAAGTGGGTGAGAATAGCTTGTATGTATGATGTTTATGTGTGAAACTGTTAAAGGACAAATTTCATTAAATAGTCATCTAAGGGATACAAAGTAGGAGCAATAGTCTTCCTCAGGGAAGAGCACGCCAATTGATTACCCAATACCAAATAGTTAGTCCTGAAAATATATGCATACAAGTAACATTATAGGGACTGAGCAAGGTGTGTGTGTGTGTGTGTGTGTGTGTGTGTGTGTGTGTGTAGTATTTAAAAAGAAGATGAAGACGAAGATGAAGAAGGAGAAGGAGAAGGAGAAGGAGAAAGAGAAGAAGAAGAAGAAGAAGAAGAAGAAGAAGAAGAAGAAGAAGAAGAAGAAGAAGAAGAAGAAGCCAGGAATTTGAAAAAGAACAAGAAGGATACACAGATCAGGTTTAGAGTAGAAAGGGAAAGAGAGAAATGATGTAATTACATTATAATCTCAAAAAGTAAATAATAACTATTCCTCTTTAAAAAGAGATAGGCAGTAAATAAATCATGGTATAATTCCTTGACATATGCTGAACAACTCAACATACTCTCGCACAGACCCTTCCCTCAGCCATGTTCATTGCTGCTTTAGCCACAATAGCTAAGAAATGGAAACAACTTAAATGTTCTTCTACGATGAATGAATAGCAAAAAAATATGGTACATATATACTACAAAATATGGTACATATATACTACAAAATATGATACATATATACTACAAAATATGAGTTAGCCAAAATATGGTACATATATACTACAAAATATGATACATATATACTACAAAATATGAGTTAGCTGTAAAGAAAATTGAAATCATGAACTTTGCAGGTAAATAGGTTGAACTAGGAAAGATCACATTAAGTGATGTAACCCAGACCCTAAGAGACAAATTCTTCATGTTCTTTCTCATAGGAGGCTCCTATCTCCAAACTGTCAGGCATGAGTACATATCCTGGACCGACTACAGAAACCCAGAAAGTAAAAAGGGACCATTGTCAGGATATGGAAGGTGAGGAAGAATGCAGGTGGGCGTGGACTGCTGTCTAAATGCAGGTGAGGGCAGGCACAAGGTAAAGTGAGAGCCTGTGATTCAGCAGTGGAAAAGGAAGGTGGGCTGGGGATTTTAGAGAGACAGAAGGAGAGAGGACAGAGGGAGAAGGAAGGAAGATGAAGGAAGAACAGGACAATCCATATTCAGCGTGGCCTTAAATAGCCACGGGTAGCTATGACTACCTTCAAGAGATGGATAATTACAGGACAATTTGTCTTATCTAGGTGGGCAATGTATATCATTATCAATTGGCTCTGAAGTTATTGTGTGGGCATCTTGTGACTTGAGAATTTATTGATATATAAATCTGACTGATTAATTATAAGCTTCTAGAGTTTTGATTTACTGGGATAAGGAGATTTGTGACAACTAGCCGCAGGGGGGTAGATGGCTGAGACGGTAGAAGTGGCACTGAGACAGGCGAACTGGAGCTGGAAAGACTGCCTCATGGGGCTAGCCCAGAAGTGGAGAGAACCTGGGCAGAGAGTAGCTGGGTATAGTGTGGGATGGTGCAGTTTTTTTTAATATTTCCCACAACAGGTGGGAATAGCAGGAAACAAATAATCTGATCGGAGAAATGGGGAAATTAATGAGCTTCTAATTAGAGAGAGGAAGAAAGATGAATAAAGATGAAAGGGGAAGAACAGTAAAATAATAGCAATATCTTAAAAAGTCAAAGCACTTGGACTATTAACTATCTACCACCTCCCCCCCAAAAAAAACTAAAATACACACAAGTCAGTGTATAAATACGCATATATAGTTTAAATGAAACTTTCTCATCCAGACTGACAATGCTCCCTCCAATAGCCAAAGATCATCTAACAAAAACCTGGGCATGGGAAGCCCTCTTTTGAATTGTTGCCCAAGATTATCCAAGAGATTCCTGAAACATTACAGACTATAGCCATTTCCTTTGGTTGCCCCACCCAGAGGTGAAAGGTAAGTTTCTAATTTTTTTGAAGGTATCATATACTTCAGATACTGGGCCCAGAGGCTCCTGAGCTGGAACTGATGTCTGAATGTCTCCTCCTTGAGTACTGATTTTCACGCCACCAAAAGATGTCATGCAAGCTTTCAAAGGAGAGAAGAAACCAACAGTCCTATCTAGGTATAATTTTTATGAACCACAAAAAATGACCAGCATGGTACCATAACCTTAGCAGTGCAATAGTGCCACACATGTCTCAGACGTAACCAGCTCTCTAACTGGACTTCAAAACAGCTCATCAAAGGGAATCCATGCTTGATGCTGGAAACCAAGCTAACTATTCAGTGCTATTGAAGTGATGGGTCTTAAAGGAAGGCTTACAACTGCTATGTTACTAAGCTAAGACAAACTGCATTCTAAGTATTTGTCCTTGTATCCACAGATAAATATAGTCTTAACCTACCTGTCATCAAGAAAACTTCTCTTTGCAACAGACATAGAGCATTACAGAAAACCACAACCAACTGAAATGCCACGTTGTGGAAATAATGGATATATCTGAAAACAATCCCCACATGCAAGGTTCATGGGATGCTGCAGAACCAGGAAAGACTGTAAGAGCCAGAGAATCAGGAAGTTTGCTGGGAGACTGTTTCTCCCAGTAATGTCAGACGCTATGCTCACAAATTCTCAACAACTTGGCTGCCTAAGCATGGAATGACCAAAGATAGCAGTAGACACGCCAAAAGAGACAGGTAAGATAACCCTTGTGGCCTCAACCCACACAAAGAACTATAGACCAAGACTTCTGAGGGTGGGAGATGGTCTTCCCCCAGGGAACAGCATACAAATTAGTTATCCAATACCAAATGGTTGGTTTTGAACAAATGTATGTTTTATAAAACAAGTAACATTATACAAACTGAGTGGGTTCTATTTAGGAATGTATCTATATTCAAGTCAAGTTCACAGAAACAGAGATCAGAACTGCAGTTGACAGCTTCAGGAGGAAGTGGGGTAGATGTTCAAGGATAATTTTCCAATAAACAAGTCATAAGACATGTTGTACCTATAGTTATCAACACTACAGTGTGTGGTCTAAAAACTTTTTAAGGAAGTAAATTTCAATCACTTCGTCACAATTTCTTTTTTTTTTTTTTTTTTTTTTTTGGTTTTTCGAGACAGGGTTTCTCTGTTTAGCCCTGGCTGTCCTGGAACTCACTTTGTAGACCAGGCTGGCCTCGAACTCAGAAATCCGCCTGCCTCTGCCTCCCAAGTGCTGGGATTAAAGGCATGCGCCACCACGCCCGGCTCGTCACAATTTCTTAAATGCCACAAATTTTAAAATGATAATATATGAAGACATTGCTGATTTTTCTAAAGAACATGTGGGAGAAATATTTTGAAAGTGAAGGGTGATGAACATTGTCCCAATACACTTGTGTTACTACTCTTCATAGTTTGCATCACATATAAAGCTAATTCATCTGAATATTTAAGAACCTGAAAACAAAACTGTCTAACTTGGTTTAAAATCCTCCAAAAAGACTCATAAAGGGAGCTAAGTAATACAAGCTTCTTTCAACAAAACTCTAGCATTATCGGTGTATAAGATTTATAAATGGGAGTGATACAGTGATATCAAATGGTACACTATTTAATTTGGATGTCTAGGTTGATATAAGGCATCTTTTTTCTCATATCTTGTCACTAAATTAAGTATAGAAATGAACTAGACTGGGAGTTCTTTGTTCCTAAACGTCACATTGATTTAAAATATAACACAAGTATTAATTGTTAATATTGACAAAGTAATCATTTCTATTATAAAAATCACTAATTTTGTCTCACTCTTAAATCCCATTTTACATGCATTCTGTAATATATCATAATTATATCTTGATTTTAAAACAAGTATCCATTTTTGGTAGAGTCGATGAATTTATCAGATGGAATGCCTCTAGGATTCCAGTTGGAGAGAAAGCCAAAGGCAGCATTTTGCTCTGTTTTAAACACCTCTAGACTGTGGGACTCCCTTCTCCCCAGGGGTCGAAGCCATCAGCCCATCAGGGCAAAGGAACAGAGTTGCTGAACGGTGTTTCAGGTGGCCTGGGAGTACAGATGGAAATGACAACATTCCAGGATCAGCTTTGGGGAGACACATCAACTTTAATCAGAATGAATCAAGGATTATGTAGTTTTGGGGAAGGAGGTAGAAGTGTCTAGGACAAAGGTCATTGGCTAAAGGCTAAGGTACTGAGATGCCTCATTAGCATGGGGAGGCATTCCAGGAATTTCAGGTTCTTATCAGGAGAAAGAAAACAAAACCTATAATCTAACCAAGACTACACAACATCCTCAAGGTAGAGGGTATGTGGGTTTTGAGCTCCCCAGACAAGGTCAGGGAAGGAGAAGCCCTGCTGGTAAAGAGAGTCTGACATTTTGCACCAGGCTCAGGGCTTTCAACTTCAACTTCAATGTCAGACTTCAACCCTAATTAGCAGGGTTTCTCCTCCACACGGGGCCTCAGTCCCTTTAACTGTAGAAATAAAAGCAAGTAAAAGTTTAAAGAACAATCATAGGCTGACAAGGAACAAAGGGAAATGCAAAACATCAGTACAGAAAGTGTTTAAGGTAGCCAGAGTAGCTTTGGTGGACGCTAAAAGAGATGGGATGAGAGCCTCCCACTTGATCAAAGAATAAGGATTCCTCCCCGCTGCCCTCACAATGCATAACATGCACACTCTGTTTTGTGAAGAATCAGGAAAAGGTCTACTTTCAAGGTAGATATTATTCCTGAGAAGGAGTTGTGATTAGATCAGTTCAGAAAATTTACAACGTGACAGTTCTCTTCCTAACTCTTCCAACAATGTAAATTTCCTCTAAGCAAATAAATAAAAAAGAGCCTTCTCAAAAAAACAAAGGCTTCAGAGGGAATAATCTATTCAGCCAATAAATATGTCATTTAAGAATGACTGCTGTTTGACTGGAGAGATGGCTCAGCAGTTAAGAGCACTAGATGCCCTTCCAGAGATCCTGAATTCAATTTCCAGCAACCACATAGAGGATCTGATGTCCTCTTTTGGCATACAGATAGAGCACTCCTATACATAAATAAACAAATCTTTTTTAAAATGGTTTTCAAAAAGAATAATGCTGTTTATTGCCAAAATAAAAATTTTTCCAACTCCAAGGCTTTCTCAATTTTTAATGAGGAGTCAAAATAAGAAATGGATTATAACTGGAGATCCATCCCATAATCAGCCACCAAAACCAGACACTATTGCATATGTCAGCAAGATTTTGCTGAAAGGACCCAGATATAGCTGTCTCGTGTGAGGCTATGCCAGTTCCTAGCAAATATTGGATGGAACATAGGACCCCCATTGGAGGAACTAGAGAAAATACCCAAGGAGCTGAAGGGGTCTGAAACCCTATAGGTGGAACAACAATATGAACTAACCAGTACCCCCAGAGCTCGTGTCTCTGGCTGCATATGTAGCAGAAGATGGCCTAGTTGGCAATCATTGGGAAGAGAGGCCCCTTGGTCTTGCAAACTTTATATGCCCCAGTACAGGGGAATGCCAGGGCCAAGAAGTGGGAGTGGATGGGTAGGGGAGCAGGGGGGGAGGGTATAGAGGACTTTCAGGATAGCATTTGAAATGTAAATGAAGAAAAATATCTAATAAAAAATTGAAAAAAAAGAAATGGATTAGAATATTGGGCATACATTAAATCCCAGTATTTAGGAAATAGAGGCAGGTGAATTTCTGTGAGTTTAAGACTGACCTGGTCTATATAGCAGGTTCCAGGATATTTAGAGTTACATAGAAAGATAATTAATTAATTAATAAACAAATAAATAACATTGTATCCCAATTCACAAAACAAGTTTCTCTTATTATAGAGAATATATCTGTTCCATTAAAACAAATTTGACCATTGTTGTGATCTTTTCACAGCTTCAGAAGGACCACACTAGGCCAAACAGTTCCATGTGAGGTTTATTGCGAGAGAAGGGGGCAAGGCGGCAGTGGAAAGAGAAGGGGGGAAGAGAGAGAGTTGGGGAGGATAGATGGATGGTGACGTAGTCACAGGTAAAGGTGGTTTATAGATGGATGGTGACATAGTCACAGGTAAAGGTGGGAGGTGAGCCAAGTGGACTCTGGGAATATGGTGGCTGTTGCCTTGGCAATAGGTGTGCAAGTCACACCTATGTGAAGTCACGGGTTTCACAGGTCCTGATACCAACAGCCATGACTTTCCAAATGATTTTTCTTTCCACTAGTAAACCCACACCTCCAATTTGAAGGGCACTGTATTAGTGTCTGTAGCCCACTCAGCACACACACCCATAGCATCCTCTACAAATCTACAACAATGTTATTGCTCTCCCTTTTGAACTGTATTATTTCACGTGTTTGTTAATTGAACAAGGTGTCCTTCCACATGAGTGTGTCTGCAAAGTTTCACTGTTCCCATAAGCCTTTGAAGGAGCCAAGATTTGGTCCTTGAAGAACAGACGGCATCACTAAGAGTTGAATCAGAAGGCAAAGTAAGAGTAAAGTCTTCTGCTCTGTGAGAAAAACAAGAGTGTGAAGTAGTGATTACAGAGCACATAAAGCACTTACTGTGTACAAAGGTCCAACCCTTAAACTTTCCATCACCCTCACCTATTTCTCTATCAGCTCAATGAGATAGAAAGACCCAGAATGTAAGGACTCTCACGTTCTGACTCAGGAAAGGCGACACCCCAAATCACTCACAAGAAACGGTCTTGATGTAAATCACATGAGGCTTTATTCAGGGAAAGCCAGAGCTCTGGGGACAACTCGTATCCCAGAAATGGATAGAGGAGTCAACCCTGAGGGAAAAGAGGACCCCATATTTATAGACCCTCAAGGGGGAAAGGAGGAGGAGGAAGTAGAGGATTTTCCTGATCTAATAATATCCATTCTTTCTACAGAAGAAATGGGTACAAGATTTTCATGCTCAGGTGCACAGGTGCAAGAGTGAAATTTTTCAATCTCAGTCCAGCAACTAAACCACACACACTTGGCAGTGAGCTGTATCTCAATCCATCAACCAAACCACAAACACTTGGCAGTGAGCTGAATCAGTTGGCAAATACATGAATTCAAAGAACAATATGGGCATACACACAGATTCAGGCTATTATACTCAGCTACATAAAGACTTTCTGCTAATAGTGAAATCTCTCTTCCCAGTTTTAGGGTCTTTGTGACCTGTTACATTTTTCTCAGGATCTTTTCAAGATAAAGACTATTGGCTGACACCATTTCATGGATAAAGAAAGGAGGTAGTTTGGCCAGCTTACTCTGTCGTGGTAGCTCTTAACCACTGTCCTGTCTACCTCCAAAATCCTTTCTTTTAAAACATTAACATTTTCTATTTTCATTCAAGTCAACCAAACTCAGCCCTAAGCTGACACTCTGCAAAGCCTTTGAACAACAGAAAGAAAGAGCTCACCACAGGAAAATACTAGCCAGGGTTTCTTCTCTGCCTCAGTGTACCTCAGGCAAACCATGTGACCTCTCTGAGCTTCAGAGTGTTTACCTTCAGATTAGATTGTTGAGAGAGAAGGTCTCAACAGACTCACTACCTCAAACATTCTAAGAGTCTGAAAACTGCTCAGGAGAAAATGAAGCCCAAATCAAGAGAACAGTAAAAGTAGCGTAAATAGCAATAAATAAATAAATAAATAAATAAATAAATAAATATTTTTTAAAGAGGTACAAACAAAGGAGTTTGAATAGGGGAGAGAGGGAAGAGGAGACCCACATGGAAAATGGCTCTTAGATGACTGGTGTTGAAGTATCCAATTACTGAGCTTGCTGGGTGGAGCTATTAAAGAAAGCACTACTTGGTGATAAGGACACATGCATTTAATCCCAGCATTTAGGAGGCAGAGGCTGGCTGATCTCTGCTTGAGTTTGAACATTAGGCCAGCCTGGTCTCTAAAGAGAGTTCCAAGACAGCCAGAACTACACAAAGAAACCCTGTCTCAAAGAAACCAAATAATGGGTAGATAGATAGATAGATAGATAGAGCAGTGTTGTTAAAATGTAGTACTTTATATATAACTTGCTGCTTTCAAATAATAATAAGAGCCAAATCCAGTGAGAGGCAACTAACTACAGCATGAGGTAGATAGGTAATACTTGGAGGGGGGAAAAAAAAACACAGGCTGGAGAGCTGGGGAAATACTTAGGAGGAACAGGGTTTACTGGGTGGAGGCTGCAGGGGTGAACCACGAATCCTCAGGGAAGAAGAGCAGCATGCCTAGCAGCGCCAACCCAGGATCATGCATACTTCACATGCTCCAAATATCTGCTGTCATGGTCATCTCACCCCCAATCCTTCACTCTGTCCTCAGAAACATCTGGCCGGCTAGGGTTGAAACTGTGGACTGAATATCAGTCAAGAGTGTCTGGAAATGAGTTACTTCTCAGATCTAATTATTTCTCAAAACCTGTCTGGAAAGAGGGCTGATGGAAGACGCAACCTGGCACCCTTCCCTGCCTCTTTCTGGAAATGGAGTGAACCCAAAACATCTGAAAGCTTCTAAAAGTTTTGCTGGACATGAATCTCCTGGGTAAACTAATGTTTTGGTTTGTACATAAATCAGATCAGTTTTGTTGTTGTTGGTGGTGGTGGTGGTGGTGTTTTAAACTGGGTTGGTCTCTTATTGAAGACAATCCCAGAGGGGGCAACATGAAATGACAGGTCCATAGACCTCACTCTCCAGGGAAAGGAGTGTCGGCCTTCTTACCAACTCGAGGTCTGATGTAGGCAGAATTTCCTCATCTGGGCCTCTTCCAGATTTCACATTTGTGAGAGTCAACCAGAGGCCTGAAGCATCTGGAACATTTTAATATCATAAGTTCTGATCTTCCTCATGTATTTGAAAAGTGAAAATACCTGGACAGTTATTCCTCATCATTTAACACTTGAAGATGCTCCTATTCTCTGTGTTGTAGGACAATGTTTTACGCCAATTATGATGTATGATGTTTTGTTCTAGTTACAATGTTTTCTTTCTGTTGAACATTCTGCTTCTCACTGTCTGAGTTATAGAAACTATTTTAAAGTAAGCATTGGTCACTTAACTATGTCCTGTTGTCTGGCTTATTTCTCATCAGGAGTTTTTCCTGTTTTGTTCCTTGATACCAGGATACCCTGGGGGTCCTGCCCATGTGGGGTCGCTCCGCTTCATGTTCAATCCTCCTGAAGTGATGAAGCAGATAGAAAATGAAAGAACAGGCTACACAAGACCTTATTATGTGCCTTCGACCTGGGTGTTGCTCAGAGGCCATTGTCTGCACTACTTATTCAAGCTGCTCACTTTGTGTACCTCTGTTTCCTCAACAGTCAAAAAGGAAGTGTCATTCTGTGTTTCTGCCTTGTGGCTGGGATTTTGGACTCGTGGGATGCTGGGCCACCGACATGCCACTGGGAAGGTGAAATGCAGTCTAAGACAGAGGTCCCAGCCCATGTTCTCCGGGTAAGAAACAGCGGGGGCTAGGATGGAAGTTGTGGTTCTCAAACTCCTGTGTACCCAGACACTGCTGGAGACCAGGAGCAGTTGAGAACGGGAGCCAGCGGGTCCAAGATGAGTCCAGGAGAGGGGAATTCAGCTTAGCTCCCGGTGAGTGCCAGGAATAGAGGGGCCTTCTCTGGGAGTCATAGGCTTGGCTCTGTAGGAGGAAGGCCTCCCAGGTAGTCCTTGATAAAAGAGACAATCCTTGCTTGTCCAAACTGTTTTATTCATGGTAGATGAGGATGAAAACACTCAAGGTGAACCAGAGATCAAATACCTTTTGCCAGAAGGGAAGCCCATTGGCTAAACACTAGGCGCCTATCCAAATGTCTCATTAATATAGAGAACTCTAGGCTCTATGCTACATGAGCAGTTGTCTAGTGGGCCTCCTAGTGGGGTGTCCTAGTCACGCGCTGCAGAACTGGAACCTGGTGGGGAGCTAGATCGAACTGCTGCTGTTCTCAATTATGAGATTTATCAGTGTTCTGAACTTGCTAGGACCTTACCAGTTCTTCTGTCTGGTGGCACAGTCCACTGCCCCACAGGGAAGGGTCATGGTGCTTCCTGTGTAGGGACTATTTGCAGCATGAAGTGAGGCCATTCAAGTAAAATGGCATATGGTCTTTAGTGGACACAGTAACCGCTAAGAAATGTATAAGAACTTACTATCTTTAAAATCTTTTGTTCTAGGACCAGGAGTCAATAAGAATTATAGTCCTTTCCAAAAAAACAGCTGCCAGACTTCCTCACTGGCAGAAAGCAGATGCTGAGCATATAATGAGGCTCCACTCTGAGGAAAGATCTTGTTTCCTTCTCATATCCATACCCCTTCCTCCTCTAAGTGACTCCCCATTAGTGAAGATGTAAAAGAAAAACAAACTCAGATGGTAGACGAAACAAAGCCTGTCTACTTTACTTTCTGCTCACATTTCCTGCGTTTATTTCCTCAGCTCTGAAAGTATACACATACACATAACATTCCTGGATTGAACAGGTTATATTTGGGAATATATATGTATACCAATATACATATATGCATGCAATAACAATTAGTGAAAAAGGAGATCATGAATTTAAAAAGGATGGGGAGAGGCTTATAAGTTTGGAGGGAGGAAAGGGAAGAAGGAAATATTGTGATTATATCATACCTCAATAATAAAAGCAATCGAAATTTAAGATAAAAAGCACTGCCAATATAAATGAGTAGATCACTTGCCAAGTACATGCAAGGTTCTGCCATTCACTCTCCAGCTACACACACATACACACACACACACACACACACACACACACATACACACATGCACACACAAACACACATACAGCAAAAGAATAATGAATACATCTTAAGGTTTCATTGTGTACCCAACACTTTGCTAAGTGTATTTACACCAAACAAATTCAATTAGTCTTTATAACAAATCTATAGAATAAATGTGACTATTGTTTCTGTTTAATAGGTGAGAAAGCCAAGGGCTAGAGTGCTGAATATGTTTGGAACCCATACTATCTTGATACTTAATTTGCTTGTTTTTCAAATTAACCAACTATAATAGCTAACTATACATCATTTCATGGTGATCTATGGAGGAAACCCTTCTGTTTTAGGCACTATCTTACTATTGAGAACTGAAAAAAAAAAGTTACTTCCATAGAACTGACATGCAATTTAGATGAGATGGACACTATACATGGCATGTAACATAGCTAGAACGTTAAGAGATGGTTATTTTAACCAGGGGTAGGGAGATGTGTAGAGGTCAACAAGGGGGGAATCAATGTGTGGAGAGAACCACAACCGAAATAGAAGATCTAACTGAGCTTCAGCCGGACGCTGAGATCTGAGCAAGGTCTAGGGGAAGATGGGAGATTTGTCTGGGTGGGACCTAGAACAAAAGCAGTAGTATCCAGTGCAAATGCCTTATTATTATTACAGTTTAAATTTACTTATTATTATTAGAGTTAGAAATTACTTAATTTGTCAGGAAATCAGTGAAAAGGCCAGGGTGACCTGGGAGGGAACTGAGGTCAGCAACACAAGGTCAAAGCCATAGAGAGCCTGTCTGCCATTATTAAGGCGGATTTTACTCTGAATACAATGAGTGATTATTAGGTCTTAAATATAGTAATACTGTTGGTGAGCTTTTAAAAAGAATCTGCCTATCCAATGTATTGAAAAAACTAACTGTGTAAGAAAGGAAAAGATAAAGTCAGAGGAGCAGTTATAGATGTCAGAATAATTAAGCTGAGGGATGACTAGAGATGGTAATGAGGAAGATAGTAAAGTGTTTTGTTTTGGTCCTAAATGAAATTTACATAAATTAGGAAAGAAGTATGGGAAAGCCCTACAGCTCTGACTTGAGTAGCTGGATAGCATTAGTGCTAAGATGTCATTGACAATATCAAAGCTAGCTTGGGCTCTAAACTATTTGCATGACTGTAGGGGAAAATAAGGGAATTGACTTGGTACATGCTAAATTTGAGATGTCTGCTAAACTACATCTAAACATATCAAATAGGCAGACTGATGTGTTGTTATGGTGCTTGTGATCCCTGGGAAAACACCATAGTCTCAATCCAATTATAATTAAAAGATTTATTGATTAGCTGCTAGCAGAATGAACAATCTGTGAGCCACATTTGTTCACTATGAAGAAGGGGCATGAGGAAAGGCTTTCAAGGGGAAAAACCTTATGAAGACCTTCAATATCTATGCAAGCAAGTAAAAAGCTGTTCTGTTGTGACAAGTTAAGTGATTAAGGCAACGCAAAATAATCTTTGGGTATCTGTGTAAGCAAGTTACAAAAGCAATAAAATCAGTTAGTCAAATCATAACAAGTAGACAGTCACAGTTAGACACTTTTTGGGTGGGGGCCACTGAGTCAGGGTTAATGGGAGCTTATCATTCAGGAACTGGAGTCAAAGAAAATTGGCTGCTGGGTACCAAGATAAATGCCTAACATAAAATGGAGGTTCTTTAGACATATGACTTGTAAATCTGAAACTCAAGGGGTTTCAAGCTAGAGATGTGACTTGCAGTAGAAACAGTCACATTCTTGTACCCAAATATAATTAACTGTATATATGTAGTTCTAGAGCATTGCATTGCAATTAATAAGTCCTTGAAGGCAGATAGGAAGAAAATAAAAAATGAGGGAGAAAAATAGTCAAGATGACCTAGATGTCAATAGATTAAAAAGGGGGGGGGTAGGAGCCAGAGGGAGTGAAACAATGTGTCAGGTACAACATGAGTCAATAAATTGGCCATTAAAATTAGTCATGCAGAGACCAACGTTAACCTCAATGAGTACATTTTGGGTTTAAAAAAGTAAAAGAATGGAAAGCTAGGTTGTGTTGTATTGAGAACAATGGGAGAAGATAAGCTGTAAGAATAGAACTACAATATAGGAAAACATTTAAAGAATTTAGGAGAAAAGGAGAAGGGAGTTGAGTCAGCTGGATGGCTCATTGGAGAGGCTGGGTAATAATGTTGCTGTTGTTTGGGGACGGAAACGCAATTCCTGTTTGTTCACCAAGATGAGTAGTAGAGTAGATACAGGGAACAGAGTAGGGGGAAAGTAATACATAAACAAGAGAAGATATTTGCTGGGGAAATTTCCCAGGAACCAAAGTTGAAATAGGCTTTATGAACAAACTGGAGACATCTATAGTACCAAGTGGGAAGAAATTTCAGCTGGGAAGGCCATAATAGAGACTGTTTAAGAGCCCAAGGCAATTTCTGCTCTAACAAAAAGCAAATTCTGTCAACGTAAAAGTAGATTGCAAGACATTTATTAAAACATTGTATAAATAAGTATAAATGTAGAAATAATAGAAGGGAAGCAAGAGACTGTGGAGTCTGTGCCTGTGAAAGGGTTGAGGAGAGAAGCGCGCAGAGCCTTCCACTCCAGGGAGAGTCTGGAAGTCTCAGACTAATGAAAAGCTTCTACACTAAGATTTACTTGACAGATGTTTTGCATCTGGCCTGAGGGTACAGCTCTATTAGACTCTCCAGTCATTGGCTTAGACAGTGTGGGGGAAGAACCGCCATGATTTAAACCTCTGAACCCTAAGTGTGCAGGACCTACAAGCTATCTGGCTACTTCCCTGCTTCTGACAGATCCTCTGCAGAAGAACTCAGTGACAAACCTTTATGACTGCCACAAAAACACAAAGAGATGAGAGAAGAGGCAAACTACCATCTGTGATGGCAGGTAGAGAATGGGTGCTTCTCAGTCAGCGTTAAGGGTCTTTTGAAAAATCATGTTCCTGATTCGCGTTGTGCTTTTGCCTGGATGTGCATAGATGCTCAGATCTAGGGTCCAGGGCAAAGAGAAAATAATTCCACCAGGGTGGAAGTCTAAACCATTGAATACAATAAAGCAAGATAGGGACTTGAGGTATTTGAGGATGTATGCACAGAAGTGAGCAATAATTGACAGAAAGAAGGGCACCATGATTTAAAAATAAGTAATCAAAGAAACAAACAAAATCAGTACCAACAGACAGGAAACAAATAATAAACAGATTGTGCTAAAATGAGGCATAGATGAAATTCAGATACTAAGGAGAAAGGACCAGAAATAAGACGTCATGATTAGTGATCAGAAAATGGGACACAAAAATTGAGACACTGAATTGTAGTTATTAGAAATAAAGGGCCTAGTACGTTACCAAGACAAATAATGATGATGGTGGATTAAAGGGCAGTTAGAAAGAGGAGAGGAAATTCAGAACAGAAAGTGGGGAGTTAGAGACCTTACATGTATGTTGTAATTAGCAAAAACAAGAAAAGAATAGTAAAGGGGAGACTAATGAGGAGCCTGCAACTAAAAATCACTCAGTAACTAATAATTCAAAGGGCAGTGATGACGGGAAGTGGAGAATACAGTCTGAGTGATATTTATGGTTTGAGGGGGTTAGGGGTGTGGGAGAGCAATGGGACCCCCTAACCTGCCTCTAGGCCCATGGGTACCAGCGCTTTGACAGCTAAATGAACCTTAGCCAATGGACAAAGCCCTGGGGGAATAGCATCCTCTAGGCAGACCTTGGTCTGGGTCAGGACAGGAAGTTAAAACTAACATTGTCTTCATTCCCAAGTCTTCAAAGTGGTCTTAAATAAACTTTGTTACTGTACACCTTTAAAAAAAAAAAAGTAACAAGCATTCAAGGTCAGCTTAGGAGATGTGAACCTGGAAGGTAGCTCGTTTTACTTAAGGAGGGAACTACAGGCACTGAAGAACTCAGTGGTACTGGCTGCCAGTATAGGGGAATGCCAGAGCCAGGAATGGGAGTGGGTGGGTTGGGGAGCAGGGGGAAGGGAAAGGGGATAGGGGATTTTTGGAGGGGAAACTAGGAAAGGGGATAATATTTGAAATGTAAATAAATAAAATATCTAATTAAAAAAAAGAAGAAGAAGAAATGTCTTTTTTTAAAAAAAATGAATACTGGCTGCTTTCACACAGGACCTGGGTTCTGTTTTCTGCACCCATTTGGCAGCATTCAACCGTCTGTAACTACAGTTCCAGGAGATCCAACACCCTCTTCTGGCCTCTGTGGGTACTGCACACATGTGGTGCACTTTCTTACAATCAGGAAAAAAGGAAAACATAAAATAAAATAACTTTGAAAGAAAATATATTAGAACTATATTAGAATGTAGGACATGAGCTATCTGGAAGAAACTAGAACCAAGTTGAGGCCAAAATTAAAAAATGAATAAATAAAGTAAAACTAGACAGCGGTGGAACTAAAGAAAAGACAACGCCACTGCTGTTGGCCACACCTGGAAGGCAGAGTGAAGAAGCCTGGCTTTGCCTCTTCTGACGCTCTTTGGCGTCACACCAGTGCTTTCTCTCCAATTGGCCTCTTTGGCAACCAGGCCACAGTGGAGTTCTGCCATCTGTACTGTAGGGAAGGAGCCTGAAGACAAGTCTGCAGGTGATTTGCATAGGAATCCAAGCAGCTGATGCTATGGAGAGCTATTTTTCTATGCTCCTGACTTCTAGAAGGCCCATAGGGGCATTTCAGGAATTGGGGAGGAATAAGGTTATACTGTGATATATAAAGAATCATCTAAGAAGCGTGGGAGATAAAAGGGGACAAGAGCAAGGACTGAAGGCACCTACCTGTAATCAAACCACTAGTGAAGCTGAGGCAGGGGGATCACCAATTGGAGGCCAGCCTGAGTTCCAGAAGAAAACCTTATCGATAAAAGAAAGGGAATTCACAGATACTAGCAGGAGGGAGCATGACCCTGGAGACTGGAGCTTCTTGAGTAAAATCGTAAGGAAGTTGCTGGCAGACAAGATCTGTAAGAGCAGGAGGCCTTCTCCCTGTTTTTTCTCATTAGTAGGAGAAGATGCCAGAGCATATACACATGTCAAGGGGAGAGGCTAGGGAATGAGACAGAGATGAAGGAGAGAGGTGGGGATGGAAGCAAAGGGGAGAAGAGAAGGGGAGGGCAGGGCAAGTTAACTGGAGAACTCAGGCTGTTAAGTATGTCAGGCATCTGCTCCCTGCGTTTGGATATGTCAGAACTCTGGCTGACTTTTATTTTCCTAAGAATCCAATCTCTTTCTTAGGTTCCTAGAATGTGGAAATGTAGTTTAATTTCCCCGAGTTTTGTGTTTTCTTATGAATTCTAGAACCCCACCTGATATTAAGACATCGATTTGAGTATGAATATGATTGTGTTATGTGTGTGTGTGTGTGTGTGTGTGTGTACATTAACATGTTTTTTTTCCCTGAAACTCACAGCTAACTTCTTCTCTCAGGGGTGAGCTTAAATGGATAACTAAATTTTAAATACATAATATTATGTTATCAGTGATTTTTTTTTTAAGCCCATGTTTCATTGACTTAAGTTGTTATCTGCTTGAGTAAACGAAACCAGGGTGTGACTCACCCCCGGGAAAGTGGGAAGTGAGTCTGTGGGAACGCCTTTCCTATGGTAACCTTAGAAGTCTGCAGTTTGTTGTGCCTCCAGATTCCCTAAGCACCAAAACATAGAAACATTTACAGCTTCATCTCTGACCTCCCAAGGGCCCTGCTTCTGCCTAGCCGCCTTCTGTGAGGATGTGTCTGTAAGAGCGGGAGGCCTTCTCCCTGTTTGTTCTCATTAGTATGAGAAGATGCCAGAGAAGGTTGACTTGGCTGGGTGGAGTGTGTTACTACAACAACCTGAAGTAATCACACATCTTTGGAAAGCACCAAAAATCAGGCACAGGAAACATAGTTCAGCCATTTAGAATATTCAGGAAGGAGCCAGAGGCAAGGCCTAAAACTCAGATGCAGCATGGGGCTGAAAATTAGGGCTTCTGTTGTTCACAAATAAACCAAACAATGGTATTTAAATATATATATATATATATATATATATATAATGTGTGGTGTGTTTTATTTAAAAAAAAAAAAAAGCCAAGAATATGTTTTGTAGACCTTGGTATGGCGTGGTGGGAAGGGGTACCTCCGAAGGCCCATGCTGAGACATCCCACCCTCTCAAGATATCATCCATATGGTGGGTCTAGTATAGAATAGAGTTTATTTGGGAACATGGGAAGGGGAGTTGAGAAGGGAGTAGAGGCAGAGGAAGAGAAGGGGACAGAGAAGGACAGAGAGAGAGAGACAAAGAGAAGAAGCTGGTGGAACATGAAGGGGGTAGGAAGAAGGTTAAAGAGGGAGAAAGGGGTTAGAGAGAGCAAAGATGGTCAGAGAGTCAGAGATAAAAGGAGTAGAGAGGGGGGAGAAGTGAAATGACCCTGTTTATAGCAAGCCAGGATTACACAAATGTACCACCATATCAGGCTGTTCAGTGTAGATCATCGTGCCTTCTTTACCTACTGAGCCTTAGCCCCAACTCAGTTTCTGGATCTTAACAACTGAAAAGCAAATCCTTGGCCAGTGTTCTGAAATGTTCCTTCTACATTTTCTTCTCATCAGTTATAGTTTTTGGCCTTGTTTTTCTGCCTTTCACCCACTTCAAATTGGTTTCTGTAACTGCCAAAAGCGAGATATCTGTCTAGTTTCACTCGGTTTTAGGTTGATTTCCATCTCTCACTGTTTTTTTTTTTTTTTTTTGAACAGATTGTCCATTTCCAATCTACATCTTTACTATTTTTGTCAAAGTTCAGTTGGCTGTGGGTGAGTTTACCCCCAGGTTGCCTGCAGTCCACATGTCTGTATGTCTGTCCACTCCAGCTTCTTATTACATTTTGATTCAAGATAGTTTGTTTTGTTCTTATTGATCAGGATTGAATATTCAAGGAGGGGGTTGTCTTATGAATATTTTTTTCTGTTGTTTTGCAGAGAATTCCCTTGATATTTTGATAGGAGTTATGTAGAATCTGAAATTTGCTTTGAGTAGTATAAACTTCTTTCTGCATTTTTATTGGGAATCCCATACATGCACATAATGAATTTTGGTCAAATCTAACCCCTACTTCCTTCCTCCAGTTTCTCCCTAAACATCACACTTCAACCTCCCCACTTCATGAATTCACAATCTGTCTTTTTAAAAAACAACTAACTCAGTGTGGCTACTTTGACAACACAGATTTTTCCGATCCACAACCATGCGTTATCTTTGCTTTGCATCTTGCATTAATGTTTAATAATTTTTACTATTATCTTTGCTTGAATTTATTCTCATATAATTGTTGTACCTACTGTAAATACGGTTGCTTCCTTGATTCCTATCTGCCATCCAATGATACTACTGACATTTTATGTGTTGATTTTGTATCCTGCAAATTTTCAGAATGAAATTATTAGTTCAAATAATTCTAGCAGTCTTTGGGGTTTTTTAAAATCATACAATGTACATGTAAAGAAAAGTAACATTCTTGCTTTGAATTTGAGTGAACTTCTCTTTTTCTGTTGTTTGATTGCCATGTCTAGGATCCCCTCCCATTGCTATTTTAAAATAAAAGTACTAAACATACACATCTTTTTTTTTTTTTTTTTTTCAACTTTTATTAGATATTTTCTTCATTTACATTTCAAGTGTTATCCAGAAAGTTCCCTATATCCTCCCCCCTCCCGGCCCTGCTACCCTACCCACCCGCTCCCACCCCCTGGCCCCGGTGTTCCCCTGTATTGGGGCAAATAAAGTCTGCATAACCAAGGGGCCTCTCTTCCCACT
>LR752304.1:25000-31439 GCA_902729485.2 Mus minutoides | reverse complement strand
CCCCCTACCCCATTGTTATAAAAGCTCCTGATTTTCGAGCCACGAGGTCGACCCCCCTGTCCCCTGCGTGGGATACGGGTCGTCCCGGAGCTCCGATTAAAAATCCTCATGCTTTTTGCATCAAGATAGGTCTCGTGATTCGTGGGGTGCACGAACAACCCGTGTCTGAAATAGGGGTATTTCTGGTTGGATCTTACAATAGCTCCTATAACATCTTGACAAGCCCAATGCTATAACAAAAGGAAGATGACATAGTACCACAGTGTTAAGTATATAAAACATTTAGTTAAGCATCATCTACTGAGATACCAAGGTTTTCAAAGAACAAGTCTCAGTATTCCAAGGAAATATAACTATTTGAACAAGACAAGAAAGCTGTAGAAATGTTCAGGTGAAGATGAAGAGTGGGATTCTCTGTCTTGTATCAAAGGGGAGGGGGGATGACAAGCAAGCTTGAAAAAAAAATTTTTTTGAGATTAAAATATAAATTACAATCATTTCCCCTTTGCCTTTCTTACATACTAACCCTCCCAAATACTCTTACTTTTGTCTTTTTGCAAATTCACGTAACACACTGTATAGGAACAGCTTGTCCATAAATATGAATATTGAACTTAACAATCCAATCTACATAGACTCCTTCTTTTGAGTGCTATATATTTATTGTAGCAGAGCAGAGTAAAAACCTATAAACACAGAAGTAAGATTTTAAAGAAAGACATGTCAGTCAGACTTCTAGTGTGCCTTAGGTAACAGCACTGATATGCAAAGTTAACAAACCCAAACCAGACTCACCCACTGATTCTGCTATCACCACTATTGACTTGCAAATTAAACTTTCTTCACCTTGTGCTTTAATTTTTCCAGACTTCCTTCCTTTAGTATGTTAATTAGATGTAAGATAATTCTAGGCCTTGGTTGGAGCCAGAATAAATCTCTGGCTTCAAGGACCTGCTCATTTAAGCATGAGAGTCTCCCTTCCCCCCATCTATTTTCCCAATGAAAACTCCCAGAACCACATTTTAACTTTGAAGATAGGGACTCTGTGTAGTTTCTGCTCCAGCTTCTGAAGCACAAATTGAAATAGTTCTCCTCTACCAATTACTCTTCCAATTTGTCTTGGCAGAAGCTTGCAGGTCTAGGACCTCCAGGCACCAAATATGCCTGCGCTCCCAACCCTCAACATATCTTTTCGTTCTAAATGATCCTCAACCTTCCAGTTTTCAAATTTCCATATCAAAATCAGAGAGAATGACGCTCTAGCAACGTATGTAAATAGTGAAATACATTATTTACAACACCGTGTAATATCTCTTAGCAACTATTTCAAAGCGAAAACCTATCTCTGCATTGCCAACATGTGTACATTCTAAATGGACCAAGACAAAAGAAATATCTCTATATACAGGCCAACCATGAAACTAATCCTGTAATTTTAAATTTTAACTTTGTCTAGCAAAAGCAATTCAGACATTTTGAGCATTTAATAAAATATATATATATGTTTACCTATCTTTGGGTTATCCCTTTTAAATTCTGTAACTAGATTTGTTGTGATCATAAAAAGATAAAGAAATATTAAGATATGTTCTATGGGGGTGTGGTGTGGTGTGGTGTGGTGTGGTGTGGTGTGGTGTGGTGGAAGGGGATGCCTCAGCAGGCCCATGAGGACACTGCTTTCAAATATTAGCTATGGAAACAGATTGAAAAAAGAATCTTGTTGGTACTCAGTCTGGACTCTCACTTCACAGTTGCCTGGCAACAGCCAGGTAGACCTGGCCTACTATAAAAGGGGCTGCTTGCCCCCTCCTCTCTTTTGCTCTCTTACTTCTGCTTCTCTTCCCTTACCTCTTGCCCTCTTGCTCCCCCTCTCTCCCCATTCCTCCCCCCACCCCTCTCCTCATGGTCATGGCCAGCCTCTACTTCTCTACTCTCTCCCTCTCTCTGCCTTTCTCTGCCTCAACTACTCTCTTAACTCCCCTCCCATGCCCTGAATAAACTCTATTCTATGGTGGTCTCTCAGGGGGCCTCCTCTTGAGCTGGATCCCTCTTTGGACCTGTCACTGGACCTCCTTTTCCTCAATAGAATGTAAAACTGAAGTGATCCTGATGTAGAAAAAAACTAGAAGTACTGAAACTCATGCTCTAAAGGCTTAGAAGTAATTAAGTCCCATAAAACAGAACTTAGCTAATGGAAATGTCTCCAAACTGTCTCCAAAGCACACTAAAGATAAGTAGTGTTCTAACCAAGCCTGTTAGAAATAGGTAGACATTTAGGATGCTAGAAGGTTAATATTTGTTCACCAGGATGGATCTCCTATTAGGCTCAATTTCCATAACCTGGACTTTCAATCAGCCGTTAGTTAGTCCCATCCCCACATCAAAGATGTGTCTCTAGGGAACAACTCAAGGGGGCAGCTCAGGATGACCACAACCAGCAAGTCCTGGTCTGCCATTAAGTTCCCTAAGCTAGACAGGCAAGATGAATCTGGGAAACCATTCGGGGGGGAAAAAAACAGCCCTGGTGTACTTAAGTAATCCCGGCAATATCTTTGCTGTGTAAATCTCCCATCCTCCCATGTGGCCAGATTCATCTTTTGTCTCTTTTTAAATTGTTCAAAGTATAACCTGGGGCCAGGAACTAAAAAGAGGTTTAAGGATGATAGCGTATGTGGAATGAATAAACCTAAGGTGTAAATATGTTAGTAAAATCTTATATTCCTGGCAGGCTCCTCTGGGAAGCCATAGCCAGAGCTGAACACATGCTATATTAAAGAGCTTTTTCCTTTATTAATCTCAAAGTGGGCAAATGATTTCTCACTGGGAAAGAATATTAATTCTAGAACAGTAGTAGTTCTCTCTTCAGGAGCTCCAGGATTGGAGACTGGGTGTTGCCCCAGGACTCTCCTAGAAATCATGTCAAGCATATCAAAGACTAGTCAGCTGTAGTTCTCACTAGGAAGTACCAAACTAGTAAACATTTCTTTTGCTTTTTTTTTTTTTTTTTTTTTTTTTTTTTTTTTTTGGTTGCCTAAATCGTGACAGATCTCAACACCTTGATTTCTCTATTCCAAATGGTTCTGCAGAGCCCCGGTGGTTCAAAAAGGCCCCAGACCTTTTTGTCACATGTTGGGCAGTGGGTGTGGGGGAGAAAAAGGAGTGGGAGAAAACCTGAGTCCAGCCAGAGTTCTGGTGCTCTGGGCAGGCGGACTCGGAAGACTACACCCCCACGGCCCCGGGTGGGTGTCTGGCTGTGGGAAACCACTGGTCCCCAGCTCAGCGGGTGGTGGACAGTCTTAGGTACCAGATTCTGAGCTGTGGGCATCCCAGACACCGCTGGACACAGCGGAAGAGCCGTGAACAGAATGGGGGCCCCGGGGGTGGCTTGGTCAGGGGACAAAGGGAGGGGAGGACAGGAGGAGAGGGGGGCTCTGGGTGGTTTCCATGTAGGGAAGAGTCCTTGGTCTGGTCCTTGGCGTGGCTGGAGCGCAGAAAGGCCTTGGGGCGGGAGGTTAGATGAGGCTCCTTAGGGGAAAGCCTAGCCCATTGTTCAAGCACAATGAGCCTTGATGAGCAAAGACAGTCTATGGTTTTAGAGCTTTATTGTTTTGATCTGTTCTCTTCCGTGCTATAAATAAAGGGTCATACTCTGCCCTGGCCTTCCAAGGTTCGGCTGAGACGTGTGCTGTCAAGGCGTGGGGGCTAGTGTATTTTCTCCTACTCAGTGGAGGCTCTTCTCTTGACTTTTCACCTCTCAGATCTTAATTGTGAGGCATCTTGGCTTACTCTTCTTTGAGATGAATCTAGCTTGTGACCTTTGATCATCCTCAATATAAATATTGGTAGCCTTCTTTGGGTTTGGGAAGTTTTCAGATGTAACCTTTCCAGTAGTCCTACCACTGTAACAGCAAGGACCACTTGGATCAATATCACCTGCATAATTAAAGTTATTCCAAAGTTCATGTAAGCTTTCTTCTTTCATCTTTCTTGTTTTTTGTCTCCCCCCAGCCCCCCTTTGTATTTGCAAAGAGATTGCCCCTGTTTATGCTGTTGGCTCTCTTCAGTTATGGATGCTTTCCATCCCATTTTTCCATCTTGCTGAAAAGATTAGTTAGTTTGTTCACTCCGCTTTGCTCATAAAATACTGAATTTTTTTTTAAGATTTATTTATTATTTATATGTAAGTACACTGTAGCTGTCTTCAGACACACCAGTAGAGGGCATCAGATCTCATTATGGATGGTTGTAAGCCACCATGTGGTTACTGGGATTTGAACTTAGGACCTTTCAGAGAACAGTCAGCGCTCTTAACCCCTGAGCCATCTCTCCAGCCCCAATACTGAATTATTTTTTTCTGAGTTGTCTTGAATCTCATTGAACTTCCTAAAAATACCTATTTTGACTTCTTGATCGAAGAGTTTGCATATATTAGTTGCTATGTGATCAGTCTCCCTGGTGTCTTATCTTAGGTGAGGCCAAATGTCCTGAAAGTTTTAAACAGCTGTTGAAGAGTAAATGATGTCTTTGAGTAAAAGGAGTTGATACTTAAATGCTCTAGTCTTCATAATCGGTGTGTACCCATCTTTGATGGTCTATGTATGCTTGACCCTGGGAGTGGCACCATTGAGAGGTGTGGCCTTGTTGGAGTACATGTGTCACTGTGGGTGTGGGCTTACGACCCTCATCCTAGCTGCCTGGATGTCAGTCTTCCACTAGCAGCCTTCAGATGAAAATATAGAACTCTCAGCTCTGCCTGCACCATACCTGCCTGGATGCTGCCATGTTCCCACCTTGATGATAATGGATTGAACTTCTGAACCTATAACCCAGCCCCAATTAAATGTTGTCTTTTATAAGACTTGCCTTCATCATGGTATCTGTACACAGCTGTAAAACCCTAACTAAGACACTATCCTTTCAGAAGTTCTAAAGAGGCTTCCCATTTTATCTGACCTTTGGTCACTGCTGCTGTTTGAGCACTAGATGACACTCTAGGTTCAGGTTTACTGTCAGTCCAGGATCAGTGTACAGTTACAATTTCACCTCTGAAATTATGCAGTCTGTTCTTATCCTCAGTTCTATAGCTGATGTGCTACTCAGAATGGTCTGAGTAAAAGTGCTGGGAAAAGATAATGCAGCTCAGTAAGTTACCATCTGAGTCTGTAGTGGGTCTGGATGTTTCACTCATAGCCAACAGCCTGTGGTTACGGTGCCAAAAGTCTCTGCCTAGCACTTTGCCTTACTGTGGAAGCTCTAGCCCTGAACTCCAAAGCAACAACTTGGCACCTATCTTTTTTCTTCTCTTGGGGTACAAAGATTCTCTTAATATCATACTGCCTGGGGTTAGGAGCACGATGGGCAAACAGTCATATGACTAACAATACTATGTTTTATTGCTTCCTGTACTCACAACCCACTGAACTCAATGCAGAAAATGAGGCAAGACTAAGATACTTGATACTATGGGTTACCAGCTGCTAAAATGAACCAGTGGCCCTGAGACTTGTTATGAGTGACACGGACTATAACACAACTATTCAACTGGGGTCGTTGTAGTTGGCACTCGGGGTAAGGTGGGGGGTGCAGGGGTGGGAAGAGGCTGTACTCTTGTGCACTGGCCCAGGTACAAAAACTAATAGGATTTGCTTGGAGTTGGCTTTCACTGGCCCAACAGTTAAAAGACAAAGATTTGTGTTTCCTTCTCTGTCCTGTTACGGAAGAAGTCCTTCAATTGCCATGCTAACACAGGCTTCATCTATATGCTTGTAACTAGTGACAGAAGCCATAGGCTCTGCCTGCACTGAGATTTCCCCAAGGTAAACCTGGTACCAGAACTCCAGTCTAAAACCTGGATTTAACTCTGCTATGTTTTATTGCTTCCTGTACTCACAACCCACTGACTGCAAGGCAGAAAATGAGGCAAGACTAAAACACTTGATACTATGGGTTACCAGCTGCTAAAATGAACCAGTGGCCCTGAGACTTGTTATGAGTGACACGGACTATAACACAACGCTTCCCAAGTTAGGAAGCATTTTCCCTATGCTGTGTTTCTTTGAGTCGGAGGAAGGGTGATATAGAAACTCCTTTTCCTCCCATCTCTTCCTCAATGTATTTCCTTATGTTATACTAGAACCAAGCGCTATGACAACTCTGCTCTGTTCCAAAGCCCACCTGAAGGGTGGTTGGCTTGTGCTCAGCCAGTCAAAAGGTTTTCCTGAAGGTTTTTATACTATTGCCACCTTGCTCTGCCCAGTCTTCATGTTAACACTCTTCCTGAGCATTCTCTGTTGCCTACCACCTGTGCACCTTAACAAAGAGATTAAAAACTTTGTCCTACCTCCCAGATCTAGACAGAGAGCCATTATTCAGGATAGACTAATTCGTCAAATTCACTATATAACAGACAGAACTTTCTGTTTCTTCTGTCTTCCAAAGC
>LR752304.1:0-20000 GCA_902729485.2 Mus minutoides | reverse complement strand
TTTTGCATGGCCCTAGGAGCTGGAGGCTAACGTATACCTACATTAATGTAGCCTACATCAGTAATAGGGTATACCAAACATAAGTACATTATATGACACTTGCACAACCATAAAATTTTATAACGATGCATTTCTCAGACGGTATCGCATTAGTGAGCAATATACAATACGATTCAAGCAACCTTGCAGGTGGTAAGAGAAGGTTAGCAATTACGCCAATGATTCATGAGTGAGGTGAACATGGGACGTCAACAGATGCAACTTTTGTTACTACATTTCCCAGAACTGGTTCAAAGATAAACTATCAAGTACAAGTCTGAAAAACTTGTGTGTTCCGTGTTCAGGGAGATCCGGTGTCATGGACTGAGTTTACTTCATACTTCATTTTAAACAACTCAATTTTCATAATTTACCAACAAGGCAGATAATGTGGGAAAAAGCAGTCCTGATCATAAATAAGGGACCAATTTCCCTCCCGGGGCCTCCAAATTTGATGAAGGTGCTGAAATACAAAAGCATATGTTTGACATGCCATGCTGTTTCTCAACCTTGAGTTCTCTTGGTAGATTCTGCACCCTCAAAATCATTCGCTGCCATGTTTGAAGCAGCAACACCTTTCAATTGTCTCACAGGCAGGCTTCTCACTGAAGCCAAGCAGGGCAAGGCTCTCTTCCCACTCAGTCCTCAGACTGTAAGCAATGCGGTCCTCCATGTTTGACCATTCATGGGTGTCGTGGATATTTTTGTTCATGCCAACAGGATTGCTTGGCAATTTCATCATTTAAGATAGACATCAATCATACTATTGGAATATTGGTTAGTGTTTCTGGCTGTAAAAATCACTGTACTATTCCATAGGATACAATGCAGATATTTGATAAGTCGTATGCAGGAATGAGATAATTTCACTGTCTATGGATTAAGCATTAATCAGTCAACAATAAATATGAAAAAAGGGTGCCTTAAACATACTTTTAAAGCAGGATTATGTATTACTCCATTGAATAAAATATTCTGACCTAAGGCTACCAGAACCTAACCTTGTATTCCCTTGACAAACAATAGTTTAGTATTGGATAATGTTGTGACTCACTATAAACTGGCTGTAATTGATTATCTGCAAACTCATTACTCAACTGTGCCCATCACCTTCGTACTTTTAGCCCTTGGCAGGAAGCATTCACTCCAGTCATGCATCTACAGTCTGTGGCTCCCTTAGTTGACACCACTGGGGCTTCTCCATACCCCTTCCCTGTAGCACTGACCCTCCTGCCTTTCCATGGAATTGGGTTATCTCACTCAGGATGATATCCTCCAGACACACCCATTTGCCCAACAATTTCATAAATTCATTGTTTTTAATAGCTGAGTAGTACTCCATTGTGTAAATGTACCACATTTTCTGTATCCATTCCTCTGTTGAGGGACATCTGGGTTCTTTCCAGCTTCTGGCTATTATAAATAAGGCTGCTATGAACATAGTGGAGCATGAGAACACCAAATTCTTTCACTAAGGAAGATCTTGGTATAACCTCAGAGTTTCTTTTTTCAGTCATAAAAGTTGGTCATGCAAAAAAACCAAAAAAACAAAAAAACAAAAAAAAACAAAAAAACAAAAAAACACAACCAATTCCATGGAATGCGATCTCCACAATCGAAAACTATTCATTTCTCTAGCTTATAGCCTTGTAATGAATTCCTATAGCTGACAATCAGATTCTAACTTAGACACTTTGCTTCAGCTCTGGCCCCTGCCTTTCTCTCCAACTCTATCTCCCAGGACTATCAGAAAGCTCTCCACTGGCCAACAGTCTGCAGTACTTGTCGGTGACTAAATATAATCACACCTGCCTAAAGAGCCCTTCCTACCCCTCACCTGCACTGGTGGGTTTTCTTCTTTGAGGACACAAGTCTAATGCAACATTGTCTCCTAGACTTTAGACCTTTCCCCTGCCTTCTTTATGCTTCTAGGGCAATGCAAACCCAGAATTTACAATGTGATGATGTAATATATATATAATTCCTTCATTGATTTCTTTCTATTTGTCTTCCTAATTCCCCTGTGAGAAAGGTCTAACACCCTAAAGATAAGTCAGGAAAGTAAATTAATAGTAATCAACCAGAAAATTGTGTCAAGAGAACAGAGAGATAGAGGCTTGAAGTATTAAAGAGCCATAAAAGAGGAAAAGGGTGGGGATTGGGAGAGGCAGAGAGGGAAGAGACCCACTAGATTATTCTCTTTCCACCAGCTTCTTGTCTCAACATGTGGGCCCCTGCCATGCACAGACGATCTGTGCCCTGTCACAACAGACAGACAAGCTTCCAAACCAGCTCTTCCGCTTCTCATGTGTGATCCAGCATAAATTACTAACCCTCCCTAAGCTCTGTCTCCATCACCTCTACAATGAAGACAATTGTGTTCATTTCTGTCAGACAGTAGTTACGAGCATTACGTCATATAATTATGATCTGCCTGATACATCGCCCAGCATTAAGTCAACACATGGAGCGCTGTCAGCTGAAAATGCATTTCTAGGTCATGTTGAGAATGACAGAAGACACTTTCCCCCCAAAACTGTAAGACATGCTCTAGTTTTGGATGCTGGACAACTATCTTTCTGTAGGTCAATGCCGAGTGCAGAACAACAAACTCCAAGCAATAACACTGTCACCTATTTTAACCCGATCTAGAGCCATTAAATGGCATGTTACTAGCCTTGTTTCAGAATCAATAAAACTCTTAATATGTTATCAGCATAGCTTAAAATCTGAACAATTAAGAAAACAAGCAAAACATCACATGAGAATAATGAATAAGCCATTCAAAGAGGAGGACTTAGTCTCACACAAAAACCTTTACTGAATAGAATTTGACCTTCCAAACCTTTCTGAGGTAACTGAGAAATTCCCAATCACATGGAGGTAAAACATTGGATTAATTATTATATCTCTTTGCACTGGATGTCTTGAACAGTCATCAGTTTTCTTGCTTGCTCACTCATTAACAATCATTGTCTTGACATCCAAAGTATGCTGGATGACTAATAGTTCCCAGCAGCAGCAACTGATCGGAGTTACCGGAATCTCTGTTTACTGGGTTATTATATAGCTACACCTAGCTGCACAGCATGGCTAGTCACGACATTATGTGGTGTTTGGCCCGAAGAGAGTGCCTTATCTGCAGTGCTTTGACCTCCCTTCTCGTCTGCCTTTGCTTACACCTTCTTCTACCATGGACCACTTTCCTCTCCTATTATTCAAAGTTTAAAAGTCATTTAAAGTCCAAGCTAAGTGCCCCTTTGACCAATATCATCCCGATAGAGAGATAATTTGCTATTGAGACTGCACTTTACTGCAATTTCTCTATCATACATTTTGCCTGATGCCCTGTGCTCTTGTTATTAATACACTTTGCACACAATAAGCACTAAATAAGAGCCCACTAAATGCAGAAACTGGTGACCCACTACAGCTGATGCTACTATAGATATTTGAAAATATATACTACCATGTCATTCTCATGAATAGAAAATTTCTTTCTTCCCAGGAGGGATCTCTGCTTTATACCGGGCAACTGGGCTCATTCTCTTTCTCTACTTCCCCAAGGGTGGAGGAGGAATGTGGCTCTAATCAGAAGGAACTCTAAAATTTTGAATTAATATCTCTTACCAGAAAAATAACTTAGCATGAGTCTCACTTATTGATCTCATTTTCCTGTGGTAATTGTATTCAATCTTGAAAAAAATTAGAGAACACTGAACATGAAGGTGTAAGTAGATGCTTTGAAATGAAGAAGGAACAGTTCACTTTCTCCCACTTGTAAATCCACTAACGAGAGACCCTAACTGGGCTAAAATGAATGAGGGTCAGGTCAGAGTCCAAACCAGGAAGCTAATGGAGGATATTCAATATCAGACAGCATTAAGGAATATTTTCAATTTTTATCAGACTGAGTAATGGCATAGTTATGAAATATGAAACCTTCTTTGACTAGATGTGCATGTTCCAAAATGATAAAATTCCTGGTATTAGCTTTGAAACACTCAAGAGAAAAAGAAGTAATAAAGAAAGATAGCAAGAGTGGTGAAATATTAACTCTCTTAATGTGAAGTTCTTTTTTCCTTTGAGCCCTAAAATATGTACACACACACATACACACACACACGCTCATTTTTAAAATATAGCCTTTAAGGTAGCAGATGTCCTCGTATATGAGGCTAATTCCTAAAAAGAATTTTTATCTCCAGGAGTATTCAGTGATAAAGAGGGGGGTGCATTTTGTTGTTTACTTTACTAGTCGGAACTATCAGGCTTTATTCAGGTAACTCCAAAGCAGTACTGTGATATGTGTTCCATGAAATAAATCAGAGAGCTATGTGTACAGCATGACCTGCAGAAAATATCTATGATTTTTAACCTCAACATTTATCGGTCAAAATTTTAACTTGTCCAATTCTTAGGTGTTTATTTGTAGAGGGGATAGTGGGGAAAATATGTCAGATGGAGGTTACAGTGTATTAAAATTCCTAGCAGCCTATCTGTGCATAATCTGGGTAGCATTTAGTTATTCTTCATTCCTGTCTGTATTTTGATTGAACTATGAAACATAAACAAATGAAGTGCCCGCCCTCAATGGGAGAGGAAACACCTCACCTCGAAAAGACTTGAAATGCCAGGTTGGGGGTGTGTGTATGGAATATTCAGACAAGTTCCCACTTCCTCAGAGGAGAAGGGGAGGGGAATATGATGGAAGGATTGTGGGAGGAGGTGACCAGAAGGGGGACAGTGAGTGGGGTGTAAAGTGTATATATAAAAAAACTAAAACTAAATTAAATTGACAATAAATAAATAGTCTACAGAGTTAATTATTCCTTTCCCTTCCTCCACCCTTTCTTCTAATTAGGCAACAAACAACAACAACAACAATAACAACAAAACCACAAAACCAAAAAACCTCACCAAGACTTACAATACTCTTCGTGTTTTTTTTGTAATTACCACCATTTGAATCCTCAGACATAAGAGGATCTTCTTTCCCCTTCATTTTTATCTTTTCCCCATTGAGATGATGTCTTAGTCAGGGTTTCTATTCCTGCACAAACATCATGACCAAGAAGCAAGTTGGAGAGAAAAGGGTTTATTCAGCTTACACTTCCATACTGCTATTCATCACCAAGGAAGTCAGGACTGGAACTCAAGCAGGTCAGGAAGCAGGAGCTGAAGCAGAGACCATGGAGAGATGTTCTTTACTGGCTTGCTTCCCCTGGCTTGCTCACCCTGCTCTCTTATAGAACCAAGACTACCAGCCCAGAGATGGTCCCACCCACAAGGGGCCTTTCCCCCTTGATCACTAATTGAGAAAATGCCTTACAGTTGGATCTCATGGAGGCATTTCCTCAACTGAAGCTCCTTTCTCTGTGATAACTCCAGCTGTGTCCAGTTGACACAAAACTAGCCAGTACAGATGAGTAAGCTCTCCTAGAAGAAACTATATATATTTAGTACCAATGTCACTGAAAACTAGACATAGCAAAAGATAGCAGAAGAAACATAGCATTAACTTAATTAACTGTCCAAATACAACTGAATGACACCACATTTCAAAGAGGAAAATAAGTGGTAAGGTTAAGTTTTAACACAAGTCTCAGTAAGCCTTTTCATCCACTGCTACTCAAATAGGAATAATTTTATAGTGTTTGGGGAACCTAACAGCATATAAAGAGATCCAGTCTTTGAGAAATCACCTAAGTTAGCATTTCCAGCATGTTTATTGAACTGAAACACTTTTGATGTACACTCTTTTCAAAACATTTTCAGTTCATACATATTTATAACATGTTTATGATCAGTATGATAATTCAATACACTTAACAGTGCAATGACCTAATCAGAGTAATGAAGATTTTCATTTCCTCATATGTGTCATTTCTACCTATTGGGACTTTTCTGCTTGCTTTGAAATGTGCCATATAGCTGGGCGTGGTGGCACACGCCTTTTAATCCCAGCACTCGGGAGGCAGAGGCAGGCAGATTTCTGAGTTTGAGGTGAGCCTGGTCTACAAAGTGAGTTCCAGGACAGCCAGGGCTATACAGAGAAACCCTGTCTCGAGAAAAAAAAAAAAAAAAAAAAAAAGAAATGTGCCATATATGGTTGTCCGTGAGTCACTCTACCTCACTGCTGAAGACTAGAGTAAATTGCTCCTATCTGACTCTGGAGTGGTACCTTGTAGAGACACATTACTATGAAAATGTCATTTATATCTCAAGAGACTGGAACTTTTTCTGGACCTCACAGCTGAGTTAATAAAACACTCTAAGACAGCCTACTCTTTTAAGACCTGTCTTAAAGAGAATCATATAACAACCAATCTTTCTTGTCTTGGATTTACCATGTAATAAGCTTTTACATCCTAACCAATGCACAGTTTTGGTCTTGTTCTTCTATGTTGCTGATTAATAGGTGTGTGTGTGTGTGTGTGTGAAAATATTCATGGCAGATTTTGTTATATAAGGGTGCTTTCGGCTTGCCTGTTTCCAGCAAATTATTATCTTAACTAACACACACACACACACACACACACACACACACACACACACACACATGCGTGACATGAACATAATGGGAGGCATTTGTGAACCATGTTCTTCACTGGTGTGAATATGTCTAACATTGTCTGCCAGCAAGCCAAGGATCTGACCTTTTGTTCAAAGGAAAAATAGAAACCATTTTTCTAGAAACTTTTCAGACTGTAGATTGTAACTACTTCCTTCCTGTTCTGAAGTTAGCAAGCCTAGGAACCTAGAAACTGACCGAGGAGGTGGCCTCCTTGCTTACATTAATTCATCAATTAATTCATCAATGTAGCAGAGCAGAAGCAGGCTTTCTAAAAGGCACAGAGGCTCTGATATTCTGCAAAACTAAGGGGAAAGTAAGTAGATAAAAAGTTTATAGTTTTATATTCTTTTTATTGGTCATTGCTATCTATTCAAAGACAATTTAGTACCTTTATCATTTGAGCAATAATGATTGTAGCTACTAAATAGGTACTTGATACTGTAAACATAATCAACTTACTTTCTTAGCGTAATTATATTTTAAAACTCCAGTGATCATACTCAGTTTTGATAATCACAGTAGCAGCAGCAATAATAAAAACTGATACATACAAGAACTGGCCTGGATACCAGATGATACATTTCTTCAGGTGTTTGCTTAATCCAACCGATCCTACTCTGTTTATCTGCCTGCTGGATTGATTGAAAAGGGAATTTAAACATGTTAGTCTAGATTGTGTATAACCTTGAAATAGTCCATAGAAAGCTCATTACTTGTTTATAGTCATAAAAAGGTGAATGTAAATTTCTACCTCAAAGAATGCAGATGTGTTGGTTCTTTAGCCAGCAACCCCTGAGATGTAATTTGTAGCAGGAACAGTAAGGAGAACAATGCAAAAGCATAATTTGTAAACTTGAGTATACTTTAGTATCAATATTTTGAGGGTCACCGGGTCTTATATTTGCTAAATGTGGACATTTGTTGTTGCACGTTTGCCATTCCTCCCGAGTTCTACAATGTGTTTGTGTTTCCCTTAGCAATGGGTTCCACCTGACCAATGACAGACTAGGTGAAGCAGAAATGTTTTTGTTCTTCTTTTCTTTGGTAGATCTAAGCTCATCTATTTAGGGATAGACTTCATACAATGGACCTGTGAATACATTGTCAAGAGAGCATGAAACAGGAATGTTGTGTACAGTGTTTCGGCAAATGTAAATGAAGAAAATATCTAATAAAAAAGAAAAGAGACACCATGGACAAGGAAACTTATAAAAGGAAAAAAGAAAAAAGAAAAAAGAAAAAAAAATGTTAACCTCCATTTACCAAAGATTATGCCTTCTTTTGCAAGCTAATGAGAACATAACTAGTTTAATTTAAAAATGATTTAATCCTCAAATAGAGAATCTGAACTCAGAAATGATAAATGATAATTTAAATTTTATATCCCTTTTAATGCATCTTGGTCAGAGCCGGATCTCGTCTTAGTGCCAGAGTAGACTGGGATATTTGTAGAAATTCACTAGTAATGATTGTAGCCCTTCATTTGCTTGAGTGTCTATATTCTTCATGTATTCTTCTTCGACTAATGGATCATCATGCTTTCCACTTTATCGTAGCTTCACCGATTCTCCTTACAGTACAATAGTGCTATCTACCATTCCTGTCCATTTACACTATTCTTAAGTCAGAGTCTAAATAAGAACTAGGTTGGCAATGGCTGCCACACTTATAGCAGCAGCTCATAGGACAAGAATTGAAAGTCAAGTCTAAGACCATTAAACCCAAGTAAGCAAGAGGTCAGGTGCAATCCTGCACAATAAAGAAACACAAACAATGTTGAATAATGAAGGGTGTGTTTAAATAGGACCAGATGTACAATCCAACTCTGACAACAATCTAGCACATCTGAAGAGATAGTGATGAGTGTGGGAAGTGGCGGCACCCTTGGGACTCACTGAATGGGACTGATTTCAAATCAAAGCCTCTAATTATGTGAGAGCAGTGCAAACAGCAGGCTATCTACATGCATTAGCAAGTATGCTTGAGCCATGCCTCCATGCTCCTCTTCTTCACAGCACATGGGTGCAAATAAAGCCTCATAAGGTTTTCTAAAGTTATCACACTGGCGAGAGAATTCCTGGAGATCACAGTAAGGAATTTGGCCTCTGTCTTGGAGAACAAACAGCCTGATATGGATGAACAGGAAATGATTAGCAGCTTTTCTACTTCATGCTGAAAGACACGTTAGTCATGTGTATTAATTGTATACATGTAGAAGCTGCTTTGGTACCCACGAAATGAAACATAAGCTATTTTGCAAGCCCCACAAAATAAACTGAGGTTTGCATTCAATTATCTCTGCAAGATATTCATGACATTAAAAGAAGAAATCTAGCTTTCCCAGGCCCGCTACATATGACTGTTACATGTAAAATTCAAACCTGGCTCAAGCTCTCCTGCATTGGAACTGCATTGATACCACAAAAAGTACAATAATTTAATAGGACAAAAGAAGAACATAAACACATAAAAAAGAGTGAAATGGTTTCATGAGAGAAGATACAAAAAACTTTTCTAGTAATTTATTAGTACAGTATTGAAAACCCAGTAGATTGGCTATTCTCTTGCAAAACTGGCAACTTCTGTGTCTTCCTTCTACCTTGCCCATTTTCCTTTGTGGTCCTGTTCATTCTTTGTTTTTGTTTTTGTTTTGTTTTGTTTTTGTTTGTTTTCGTTTTTTGAGGCAGGATCTCTCTGTGTAGCCCTGGTTGTCCTGGAACTCACTCTGTAGACCAGGCTGGCCTTGAACTCAGAAATCTGCCTGCCTCTGCCTCCCAAATGCTGGGATTAAAGGCATGCGCCACCACTGCTCGACTTGGTCCTGTCCATTCTTATAGTCATCAGAATCTCATTCAACTAGAACTCACCCATGCCACGTGTTTATTTAGTATAGATTATGCTACAGTCTCTGTTGAAAAAAATGAATAGTCAAGTCAACATATAATCTGAGCACTATTTCTTTTTTATCCCCTCCTTTTTGCTATCATTTTAAAACTTTTGTTTATTCATACATGTACCTAATTTTTGATCATATTTACCCTCATGAGCCTCTCTCACATCCCTTCCTCTCAACCTGTTTTTCTGCCTAACAAGTCTCTCACCTACTTTTATCTCTCATTTTTTAGACGACCCACTGAGTTTAATCAGAGCTGCTCCCATGAGCGTGGGTGTGAGGTTATTTACTGGAGCATGGGTAATAGCTCAATAGCTATACCCCTGAAAAAAATGATTCCCCCTCCTTCAGCAACCATTAACTGCCAATGGTTCCTGAGCTCTGGAACTATAAACTCAAATAAAAATGTAAGTTGCCTTGATTGTGTTTATGTTGTTGTTCGTTTGTTTGATTGGTTTTGTTGTTGGTTTTTTGATTTGATTGGTTTTGTTGTTGGATTTTTTTTTTTGTTGGTGGTAGTGGTGGTTTTTAGGTTGTTTTTGGTTTCTCTGTGGAGTGCTAGTTATCCTGTACTTAATTTGTAGAACAGTCTAACCTCAAACTCACAAAAGACCAACTGTCTCTGCCTCCCAAGAGGCAGTGAGCAAAGGTGAGGTGAGCTACTTACTACCCCTGGCCTAATCATGGCATTTTACCACAGGAAAAAAAAATTAACTACTACCACAACTGGCCCTGGGATTTTTGCTTAATAACTGATGGCTCCTGAGAGCAGCGTTATTTACACATGCAAGGAAATTTCACTCAAATGTATTATCTGTTTTTGTTTTGTTTTGTTTTTAAATATTTCCCCTCAAAATGTCACTTGCCTGTGAGAAGCTTGATTTTGGTATACAATGAAAGGGTTTTCCCTGGTTGGTTGTGTTCTGGATACTGCAGGCTTTGTGCATCCTCTTAAACTTCTATATCTACATTTTGTTTCTGTAATTCTTAACTAAAGTTGATAAATTTCTCTTTATAAATCTTTTTACCACCTGTGTGAGTTTGAAAGCTACATTGCTGTCAGTGTTGCCTTAATATGAAATCTTAGTCAAAGAGGTATGGATGATTTTTCAGGTATGCACATTTGACAAGCATGACTGTATTTTTCTAATAAATAATTCAAACACTCTAGAAAAAAAAAATCAAAAGAAGGGATCAATACAACCTAAAGTCTACCCTCAGATATTTCTCATGTGAAGGTGTTTTGGACATATATCACATTGTCTTCCTGTATACAAAAGCATATAGGAAAATCAATATGCAGTTTTATATGAAAGGGATCTTCTAGTCAAGTCATGTGAAAAGTAACGTTTTCAATCAATCATATTTTGTCGTAGTTCTATGTACCTACAAGAACTTATCATAGCCTACAAGTACGTAAATGTAGCCTGGCCCCACCTAGCTCCCTTTTCACCAGCAATTTATCTGAGTCATCTCAATTCAACCACTGGCATTTCTTGATATTCCTCAAGTGCAAAACACAAACCAACAAAAGCATACCTGTTCCTACTCAATTGCCTTTTATTTTTTTGACTATTTTCCTTTCTTTGATGTGTTAGTCAACTTTACATAAGTATAATAAATGCCTAAGATAACCAATTTATATCGAAAAAATGTTCATTTTTATTTACAGTTTAGAGTTTTCAGATAATGGCCTGTTGGGTACCTTTCTTCCTTTGGGCCGATGGTAGTGCATCATGGTGGAGGAAAGTGGGAACGCAAACCCACAAAACCATCACCAGGAAGTGAAGGAGATAGAGGAAGGAAGTGAGGCTCTCCATAGTCTCCTTCAAGGACACATCTCTGTGCTTGAATACTTCAGAGCAATCCCCACTTATGAAAGATTCCACCACTCCCCTAATCATTCAAAGATGGGGACTAAGCCTTTAACATACAGATTTTGGGGTATAAACACTTAAGACACAAACTATAACATTTGAAATAAGCTTCTTTAAAAAAAAAAAAAAAGGCAATTCCATGCTTGTCAGATCCTAGCTTCAAATGGTCTGTGTTCAGAAATGTCTTTCACAAGGACTCTATCAGGTATCACCTAGTCCTTCTATAGCTTATCGCTTTAAGTAGTTAATGATTTTAAATTTGTTTCAAACAAACAACTGGGAATTTTACAATGAATTCTTAAAACAGCAATGAGGACTTGATATCAAGAAAAATTGAGATGCTGTCAGAAGTCAAGAGTCTAAAAAATGTGTTCTTAAAATAAGTGGTGGATTATTTATTTCTTCTCCTAACACACACACACACACACACACACACACACACACACAAATGTACATAAAACCCATCTCCAACTTACATCAAATGTTAACCTTTACTATTGTTAAGAGTTTAAGCTCCATTGTCAGCTTCTGGGCTTGCCCTGCCTCCCCGAGGAGGAGACTTTTGGAACTCGAACACTGTCTTGCTTTGGCACAGAGGCCTGCAGGGGAGTAGGAAGGAGGAGCCAACCACTTTGGATCCCTCTCCCACCAATCCCTTATGACTGGGATCCACCTGGGACACAATCAGTATACTTCTGCTGGCATCAGGATCATCCAGCCAACACCAAGGACAACCAGATGGCTAAAGGACAGCATAAGAATGCAATCTACAACAGGCAGGGCAGTATGGCACTACCAGAGCCCAGCTATCCTGTTACAGTAAGCTTTGGATATCCTAACAAAATGAAAGCACAGGAAGATGACCTTAAGTTCAATCTTGATGATGATAGAGACCTTTAAAGAGGAAATGAATGAATCTCTCAGAGAAATACAGGAAAGTATAATCCAACATATAAAGGAAATGAATGAAACTATCCAAAAAATCAAAACAGAAATAGAAGCAATAAATAAAACACAAACTGAGGCAATTCTAGAGGAAAACATAGGAAAGAGAACAGGAAATGCAAGCATCACCAACAGAATACAAGAGATGAAAGAGAGAATCTCAGGCATAGAAGATACGAAAGAAGAAATTGGTACATCAATGAAAGAAAATGCAAAATCTAAAATGTTCACAACACAAAACATCCAGGAAATCTGGGACACTGAGAAAAGGACAAACCTAAAAGTAATAGGAATAAAAAAAAAAAGGAGAAGGAGAAGGAGAAGGAGACGGAGAAGGAGAAGAAGAAGGAGAGCTGGAGAGATGGCTCAGTAGTTAAGAGCACTGACTGCTCTTCCAGAGGTCCTGAGTTCAATTCCCAGCAACCACATGGTGGCTCACAACCATCTATAATGGGATCTGATGCCCTCTTCTGGTGTGTCTGAAGACAGCTACAGTGTACTTAGATATAATAATAAATAAATCTTTAAAAAAAAAAAAAAAGAAAAAGGAGAAAAAAAAAAAGAAGAAGATTCCAAGCTCAAAGGTCCAGAAAAAAATCTTCAATAAATTCATAGAAGAAATTTCCCTAACCTAAAGAAAGAGATGCCTATAAACATTTTTAAAAAGCTTAAATAATATCAAATATATTGCACCAAAAAGGAAAATCTCCTGCCACTCAATAATCAAGACACTAAATGTACAGAAAACAAAGAAAGAATATTGAAATCAGCAAAGGAAAAAAGCCAAGTAAAATATAAAGGCGAACCTACCAGAATTAAACCTGATTTCTCAACAGAGACTCTAAAATCCAGAAGGTCCTGGGCAAGATGTATTACAGACCCTATAAGACCCCACATATCAGTCTAGACTACTATACCCAACAAAAATTCAATCACAATAGATGATAAAAAACAAGATATTCCATGACAAAACCAAATTTAAACAAAATTTGTCCACTAATCCAGACCTACAGAGGGTACTAGAGGAAAACTACAGCCCAGTGAGGTTCACTACACCCAAGAAAACATGAAAAATAAATAATTTCAGGCCATTAATGCCAATAGAAGAGCAACATACATATACTATCACCAGCAACACCAAAATGACAGGAATTAACAATCACTGGTCATTAATATCTCTCAACATGAATGCACTCAATTCCCAAATAAAAAGATACAAGGACACATGCTCCACCATATTCATGGCAACCTTATTTGTAATAGCCAGAAACTGGAAACAACCCAGATATCCCTCAGCTAAAGAATGGGTAAAGAAACTGGTTCATTTACACAATAGAATACTGCTCAGCTTTTAACAAGGATATCATGGAATTTGCAGAAAATTGGATGAAATTAGAAATTCTCATCCTGAGTGAGATAACCTGGACCTGAAAGGACATACATGGTATGTACTCACTTATAAGTGGGTATTAGCCATAAAGTACAGGATACCCATGCTCCAATATACAGACCCAAACAAGCTAAATAACAAGGAGGATGCAAGGGAAGACTTAGTTCAATTAATATGCCTTCCTTCAAAATGGGAAGAAAGTGGAAAATAACGGGCCTAATGGGATCAGTTATCATCCTAGATTTCCTACACTCACTGTACTGGTTTTGTGTGTCAACTTGACACAGCTGGGTTATCACAGAGAAAGGAGCTTCAGTTGGGGAAGTGCCTCCATGAGATCCAGCTGTGGGGCAATTAGTGATCAAGGAGAAAGGCACCTTGTGGGTGGGATCATCTCTGGACTGGTAGTCTTGGGTTCTATAAGAGAGCATGCTGAACAAGCCAGGGGAAGCAAGCCAGTAAAGAACATCCCTCCACGGTTTCTGCATCAGCCCCTGCTTCCTGACCTGCTTGAGTTCCAGTCCTGGCTTCCTTGGTGATGAATAGCAGTATGGAAGTGTAAGCTGAATAAACCCTTTCCTCCCCAACATGCTTCTTGGTCATGATGTTTGTGCAGGAATAGAAACCCTGACTAAGACACTCACCAAAAAAAAAAAAAAAAAATTGAAAAGCTCAATAAATTTCAACCCAAAATACAATCATTCATTAATTATTTTTAATATTTATTTCTGTTATTATTGTGTGTTTGCCTATGTTCACATGACCCCAGGTGCCAGTGGAAGCAAGACTCACTGGAGCTTCTGGAGCTGCATTTACAGGCAGTTGTGAACCACCCAACATGAGTCCTGGGAACTGAACTCAGGTCCTCTGAACAGCAAGTGCACTCTTACCTCTGAGCCATCTCTCCAGGCCCATAGTATTTAATGGCCAACTGTGTTATAGATATGAGACATAGTGAATGATATGCTGTAATGATCCTGAGTTATTTTCCCTTCTTCAGATGTATGTTTCTGTCCTAGTTACTATTCTATTACTATGAAGAGATACCATAACCAAAGCTCTTATAAAAGAAGTCATTCAATTAGGGGGCTTGCTTGCAGTTTTAGAGGGTTACTCCCACAGTCATTATTGTGGGAAGCAGACAAGCACGGTATGGGAGCAGTAGCTGAGAGCAGTATACCCTGCTCTTTAAGCAGTGAGTAGAGAAGGAAGACACTGGGCCTGGCATTGGCTTTTGAAACCTCAAAGTCCACTGCCAGTGAGGTACCTCCTCCAAAAAAGGCCATACCTCCTAATCCTTTCTAAAGAGTTCCACTAAGCGGCAACTAAGCATTCAAATATGTGAGCTTTGGGGAGCCATTCTCATTCAAACTACCACAATAACACATCCATTCCCTGCTGCACAAATCACCCTCGCTCTTGGGCAGTCCTACAATGTGGTGGTAACAGAAACAATGACTGAAGATGTAGGGAGAATTTCCCTTTGACAAGATGGCCTGATCCTTCATGTTACTGAGAAGGCCATTCATGGTCTAAGGAGGCCATTGTTTCCTTCCCATCCCATGGAGACTAACGCCCAAAGGGAGAGGCAGTGGTGGGAAATATGCAACAGAGTAGAGAAAATAAACCTTACAGAAGAATGTCATGTGAGAAGATGGATGTTGGAGAGCATCAAAAACCTATTGGAAGGAGGGCAGAACTAAAGAAAACCATCTCATAAATTCATGTACAAACTCTAGAGCTCAGTCAAAAACCAGTAATGTGATCCTCTAATGCCCTACCCACCATCAATCAGCAGAACAATATTTTTCCTCTTATTAAATGAACAACTTTCAACCTTTTCACATAAAGGGATACCTGATGGCTTCTCCCTGGCATATCTGTACTGCCATGTGCTTTGGAACTATCATTAAGTAAACTTCAACACAAGCACTGAGAAGCTACTGCTGTTAGTCTGATAACCAAGATGACTATGAAGTAGCTGATGTAGGTATGTAGCAAATACAGCATGGACAGGCTAGACAAAATGACTCCTGTCCTGTGCACGATAGAGAAAGACCGCATGAAGTTTCATCACACCATGGAAAACAGCATGACCGAGAAAGAAGAGCATGAAATGTAAAACTTATAAATTGTTTATTTCTGGAAACTTTCATTTATTAATTACAGCTGGGATGGATTGGCTATGGTGACTGATACCTCAGACTATGAAATCAGAGACAAGGGAAGATCATCACAGAAAGTGAATCATGGGCCAGATCCCAGGTAATTTAATTACCTGTTACGTGGGTGGAATAGGTGGTCCATCTGGGATCAGATCTATGATAAAATTTATACTTTCTGCCCTGTCTAACCCAAGGTCCTTCACCTTTGCCACTTTTCCAAGGAAATTTCAGTGTCTTTGGTTGCAACATACATAAGTAAAATGTGTAATTCTGATGCACATGCTTGATGATGTGCAAGGAATCAGTAGAAAATATACAAGATGTGTCTTTGGTTGCAACATACATAAGTAAAATGTGTAATTCTGATGCACATGCTTGATGATGTGCAAGGAATCAGTAGAAAATATACAAGGTGTGTCTTCTCAGAACAGAAAGGCCAGCAGTAAGATGACAAGATAAGTCATCATCCCATTCAATTAATTCAGTGGCCAAAGTTCATAGAGTCTTCTTGGTCCCCCTGTCTGGCCAGTATTGTCCCTGAGCATCTCCCTGTGTTTTCTTCTTTCTTCTTCTCTTACCTGCATCCTTATGGTCCCAACAAAACAATCTACTTTGTAATTCCTTTCTGTAAAGGTGGCATTAGTTATCTTTCTTGTCACTATGCCAGGATTTCTGACATAAACAATTTAAAGACGGGACAGATTTACTGAGCTCACAGTATCAGAGGTCTCAGTTCATCTTTGTGGGAAAGTTGGGACAGAGATACTCATTTCATATGGGTCCCTAGGGCCTCACTCCTCCGGTTCAGCTCCACTTCATATGGCTGTCAGAACAGCTCTACAACAATGCCATGGTCTGAGGACCAAGTCCTTGGCTAGGAGAGTACATCAACCCATAGCAGGGCTTTTCTGTCTACTTCAATAAACTTAATAAGGAGTCTATGATAAAGCAGTGTAGGCATGAAAGCCTACAGTTGGTGCATGCTCTCCAAGCTAACACACTGTAAGCAGCTAAAGGCTTCTGGGAGTGCTATAGATTTACATAAAGCATGAACTTTTAAATGATACCTTAACCCTGGTACCTAGAACCTCAGAGAACAGACCTGAAAATGCCTGCAGGGCACCTTTCAATTGCATTATCCTGTTGGCGAGTTCACCTGCCTTGGCCTACGGTTGTTATGCTGATCTGTTTCCTAGGAACACTGGACTATCTAAGGTGTTAACACAAGATAGAACACATCCGTGTGTTTGACAACTTGTTTATGAATAGAAGACTGAAGAAATATTTGTTTTGCTTGTAACTATAAAAACTGTTACAGCGTGGGGTTTGGAGTCCGAATCCATTTATTCTTGGTGCAAAGTAGGGCCCCTGCCAACACATCAGGAAAACAACAAAGAGATAACAACCAGATTCTTAGTAATAATTTGGCAAATATTCACCCTTCCCCAGTATAAGGCTATGACAAAAACAAAACAAAAAAACTTAACAGGCAAGTGAAGGTTAGGTCAAGAGTTACTGTTTTTACAAAAAAGCTCATAACACAGGATTAAGTATGCAAACAGACTCTAGTTTGCTCTATGGTCCATTTAGTTTGCTCTATGGTCTATTTACTGGGTCAGAGAAAAGCGACAAGCTAATGAACTTACAGAGCCAGGCCTGCCTTGTCTAGAATTTCCTCCTCCTTTGTTCTAGTTTCACTTCTGTTGCTGAGGTAAAATACTCTTATTAAGATCAATTTAGAGCCGGGTGTAGTGGCGCATGCCTTTAATCCCAGCGCTCAGGAGGCAGAGGCAGGCGAATTTCTGAGTTCGAGGCCAGCCTGGTCTACAAAGTGAGTTCCAGGACAGCCAGGGCTATACAGAGAAACCCTGTCTCAAAAACCAAAATACACACACACACACACACACACACACACATATATATATATATATATAATATATATATAATATATATATACATATACATATACATATATATCAATTTAGAGGAGGAAAAGATTGATTTGGCTTCATGCACTTCAAGGTCACAGTCCATCATTAGAGGAAGTTAGAACAGGAACTCAAGGCAGAAATCACGGAGGAACACTGTTTGCTGGGTCCCTCTCTTGATCATGTTTAACTAGCTTCCTTTTACAGCTCAGAACCACCCACATAAGGATGGTGCCACCCACAGTGGGCTGGGCTCTTCTCCATCAATATATATATATATATATATATATATATATATATATATATATATATATATATATATACCCACAGACATGGCAACAGGCTAACTTGATAGGAAATTTCTCAGCTGGGGTTTCTTCACAGATGATTTAAAGCTAACTAGAACATCCTTAGAAGACCTTGCTGTCTTAGCATGCCTAAGGAAAAAGGTGAAAAGAAAAGGGAGATAGGTAGGCCTCAGACATCAGAAATGTGCCATGCATGATGTTCCACATTCTGAACTCAGGTGAAAGCGTCCCCAATGTGACTTCTTGGAAATGCATGCACCACTAAACTAAGCACTAAACTAAGCTGCTTGTTCACAAATTTTAAGTGGGTGGCATTTCTTCAATATTATATTTTGTCTTTTAATTATGTTTTATTACCCATCAAAGTAATCTGTGCACCTTGTTTACATTGATAGTGATATGAAAATATTTGGTGGTGGTGCACACCTTTAATCCCAGAACTCAGGAGGCAGAGGCAGGCGAATTTCTGCGTTCGAGGCCAGCCTGGTCTACAAAGTGAGCTCCAGGACAGCCAGGGCTACACAGAGAAACCCTGTCTCGAAAAACCAACCAAACAACCAAACAAATAAAACATAGACACAAATAATAAATTCTTAAAATAAATTAATTAATTAATTTTAAAAAATTTTTTTAAAAATTAATTAATTAATTTTTAAAAAGTAAAGAACCAGTTCCCTGGATTCACCTGCCTCTCTTCAAAAGTGACTATTTTCAACTCCTTTTACCCACATCTGGAAATAACTTGATCTTGAACTGATGAATACATACAGACATACATATTTGCGGATGGGTATGCAGAATTATTGATGGTAAAAAAACCGACTATAAGAATACATACATGTATATGGTATTGAACACTTCACTTCTCTTGCTACCACTTTTTAAACAAAACACGTTGTTATGGAAATTTTCAAACACATAAAAAGAGAGAGCAACACAATGAGCCTTCTCCTGACACACAGCCAATGGTGTTTGTATCTATAAATGTACTCAGTTGTTCCTCCATCCATCTCAGCTGTATTATTATGAAGCAACACAAGATATTCTGTCATTCTAACTATAGATATCTAACTCAATGTAATCACTAAAAAATTTAGATCACTTATCACAAATAGTTAGCATACTATTATGACGCATCTAAATATAACAAATTATCCCGAGAGGTCATTAAATACAGTTACTTTTACATATACAGATTTTTTTTTCTGGTTACCACCTCATTCTTCACAGTTGGCTCAGAAAAATCAGAATACAACCCTGTTATGTATATTTTGGGGGTTTTTTTGTTGTTGTTTTGTTTTTCATTGTGCCACTTAATTATTTCTTTGAATCTATAGTAGTTCAATACTGGGGCCATTTTTATCTTCAGGAGACAGTTTTGGTTGCTACAACTTGCCTGGGAAGACAGCATCATACCAATAAAGTGGGGGTAGGGGTTGGGGGGGTGGCTAAAAACTAAAATGTATCCTAGTCATAGAGTGTAGAAATCCTGAGGTATGCTATAAGGGATTCTGCCTCCATTTCTCTCCTCAGCTCTCTTTTTCCTCTTCTTCCTCCTTCTTCCCTCCCACCCTCCTCCTCAGCCATATACTCCCAGACCACTTGACATTTAGAGTTTCCCCACATTCTGGAATTTACTGATGGCTTTTCCATTTTTATATAGAACACATTCCTTCTTCTTTAAGATTTTTGTAAATTTTGAGTACAGGCTGTTAGCATTCCTTCTAGGCTCTGCTGGAGCCCAGAACAAAGTCACAGTTGGGCTGTAGGTGACAGATAGCACCAACTCAACAGCCTTGTGAATGAACCCTTTAGGAAATAAATCTTCCAGCTGATGCTATCAGAAAAGATGGCCCTACCCAGCTAAGCCCTACCTCA
>LR751380.1:93736-176814 GCA_902729485.2 Mus minutoides | reverse complement strand
AGACAGGGTTTCTCTGTGTAGCCCTGGTTGTCCTGGAACTCACTTTGTAGACCAGGCTGGCCTCAAACTCAGAGATCCTCCTGCCTCTGCCTCTGCCTCCCGAGTGCTGGGATTAAAGGCGTGCTGCCCGACTTTCTCTGGCTTTTTTGAACATGCACAGACATACAGACACAGATACACACACACACACACACACACATACACATACACACGAGAGAGAGAGAGAGAGAGAGAGAGAGAGAGAGAGAGAGAGAGAGAGAGAGAGTAAGATAATAAAGGATACTTTTGTATGGCATTTGGTGTCTGGGCAGTGTCTACCCACTGTCGCCCACCCACTGTTGCCTTCCCAGGTGCACCAGGCAGGAGGGGAACAGAAAGGAGCATTGTGGGGGGGGGGCGGGGGTGTCCTGGGCTGAGTTCTTCCACTCACCTCTCTAGAGTCCTCCCGAAGTCCCACCCCTATGTCTGTGGCCGTGGCTGCTTCCATCACTGAAGGTGCAGCACCCAGTGAGGCCTCTCTCCTTGTTGAGTCATTTTCCCCAGACTCCCCCAGAGTTTGTGGGGAACCCCTCTATCTGTTTCTAGAAATAAAGTATTGCTATTCTGAAAATCTGAGCTCAGAGTGGAGGAACTTTCCATGGGTGTGGGGGACTACCCTGTGGTGTGGTGGAATCTCTACTGCTGGTGATTTTTTTTTTTTTTTTCTTCGAGACAGGGTTTCTCTGTATAGCTCTGGCTGTCCTGGAGCTCACTTTGTAGACCAGGCTGGCCTCGAACTCAGAAATCCACCTGCCTCTGTCTCCCGAGTGCCGGGATTAAAGGCATGTGCCTCCACACCCAGCTTTGCTGGTGGATTTTTAATGGAGGGCTGGGTGCTCAGTTTAAGGGCTCTCCTGTAGGAGGCAGGGGTTGGGCGTAGGCCTTTGAGGCTCTTTAACTGTAAGCTTTTATGAGTCATTATGAGTTGAAATTTAGCCTTTACATCAGGGTCAGATACAGGACATATATAGGTGTAAGATAGACTTTGGCTCCAACCCAGCCTGCTTGGCACAAACGTGTCTGAGACGGGGGATTGGGGTGGGGTGGGGGGTGGGAGGGTTGAAGGGAGGAGCTTAAGGCAACGGAGGCTTGCCTGGGCAATAGGAAATATTCTCTTTTTCAAAAACAAAAAGACACAGGCCTGCTGAGATGGTTCAGCGAGTAAAGACAACTGCCCCCTAGCCTACGGTCCTGAGTTTGATCCCCAGCTAGAAGAGAAGGAACTTCTGTACAATGTCCTCTGACCTACATGCTCTGTCACGTGCCCACACACATGAATATACACAACAAATGAGCATTTTTTTTTTGAGACAGGGTTTCTCTGTGTAGTCCTGGCACTCACTCTGTAGACCGGGCTGGCCTCACAAATCCTCCAGCCTCTGCCTCCCGAGTGCTGGGATTAAAGGCGTGCGCCACCATGCCTGGCAAGAATTTATTTATTTATTTATTTATTTATTTATTTATTTATTTATTTATTTATTATATGTAAGTACACTGTAGCTGTCTTCAGACAATCCAGAAGAGGGCGCCAGATCTCGTTACGGATGGTTGTGAGCCACCATGTGGATGCTGGGATTTGAACTTATCACCTTTGGAAGAGCAGTCGGGTGCTCTTACCCGCTGAGCCATCTCACCAGCCCCATTTTTTTTTTTTTAAGTGGTCTAGCCACTTCCTTGCTTGGACACTGTGGGTACATTCATCTTCAATTTCCTTCCTGTAAAACCAAAAAATGCCTACCTCATGAGATTACATGGGCCTCAGTGTGCTATGTCGCTGAGGCTGACCTTGAACCTCTGATCCTCCTACCTTTTGCTTTCCAAGTATTGCAATTACAGGTATCCATGCCCACAACCGGCAGTGCTGGAGGTGGAACCCAGAGCTTTGCACCAGCGAGGCAAACTCTCTACCAACTGAACCACCTCCCAAGCCCTGTGAGACAGCTTTAGGTACGAGTGACAGCAGGGCCCCCGCCTGGTGTGAAGTGGGGCTCAGTAGATCACACTTCTGACAAGTTCTTCAACAAAAAGGCCAAGCCACATATGAAGAGGTCCTTTGCTGACCTGTCCTTTCAGAGTTGAGAGGAGGGTTTAAATTTATGGGCTGAGGTCCCCAATGATTGAATACTTAACGTGGGCAGGCAGCCAGCCCTTCCTCTGACAAGGACTGCCTTTGAGGTAATCTTAGACAGCAGAATACATAAATGGGCAGAGAGCCAGAAACGCTCAGGATGCTTGCAAGGGGCAGGAGATGGCTCAGTGGTTAAGGGCTTGTCCTGCTCGTCCAGAAGGCCTGAATTTGGCTTCGAGCGCGCACATCAGATGGCTCATTGACAGCAGTAACTCCAGTTCCGGGGAATGTAATGCCTTCCTGTGCCCTCCATAGGCACCAGCACACGTGTGGTAGACACAAACGCTGGACATACACTTTGTTGGTGGTGGTTGTTGACAGGAACTTCTGTGGAGACCGGGGTTTTCTGTGGAGAGCTGGCTGTCTTGGAATTCTATCTGTACACCAGACTGAACTCACAGAAATCCACCTGCCAACGACTACCTGGCTATGCATACACATTAAAAAAAAAAAAAAAAGAGGCAGAGGCAGAGGCAGAGGCAGGTGGATATCTCTAAGTTCAAGGCCAGCCTGGTCTACAGAGTGAGTTCAAAGACAGCCTGGGATATACAGAGAAACCATGTATGGAAACCACACCCCAAAACTACCAAAAACAAAGACAGACAGACAGACAGGATGCTGAGAGACCCTGATGTGTAGGGCAGCATTGAGAGCAAGTCTCTGACCCAAAGGGAAAATGTCAGCGCATCCCAGCATCCCTCGGTGGGAACAGAAATCTCCTGGTCCTTATAGGGCCATCCTCAGTGTGCTCCCCCCCCCAGGGGGGATTGGGAAACTTTCTATTTTCTTTCTTTCTTTCTTTCTTTCTTTCTTTCTTTCTTTCTTTCTTTTTTTTTTTTTTTTTTCAAGACAGGGTTTCTCTTTATAGCCCTGGCTGTCCTGGAACTCACTCTGTAGACCAGGCTGTCCTCGAACTCAGAAATCTGCCTGCCTCTGCCTCCCGAGTGCTGGGATTAAAGGAGTGTGCCACCATGGCCCGGCCCAGATTAACTTTCTATTTTCTTATCATTAGGAACTGCCCCAATTTCCAACTTGCTTTCCACTATTTGCCAAGGAGAGGACCTTTCTAACAATTAAGCAGGAGACCCCAGTAAGAATTTTGTGACTGTGTGGCTGGCTGAGACGAAGAAGGGAGAGAGCGGGACAGGTCTGTGTAATGTGGAGTCTCTCCTGCATACTGGGAAGCACAGAGGTGCTCGGATTCACACCCACTGGTGAGTTCTGCTCTGCAGCCTGAGCTGGGTCCTTGGGTGAGTCAATCTCCGTGTGCAATCAGGTTGATCGCATCTTGCTTCCTAGAGGATATAAAGCAACAAAGCCTGGAGACCAGTCGGTGCCCTACGCACGCGGCAGTGTTGGTGACAGCTGCGACCTTTATCCCTCATGGATAATGTAGCCTCAGGCATTTTGTGACAGCAACAGAAAGCAAAGCGACTGAGGGCAGCTGAGGCGTTGATGGGTCTTCCCCACTCTGGCCTCTATTAGCAGGTTCAGCCCAGGGAGTCAGTGATCAGAGAGAAGTTCCTGTCAGAGATGCTGGTGGTTGTGAGCTGGGTTTCTAGAGTCTGGTAAGTTAGGGGTGGGGGTGGGGGTGCTGTCCTGATCTAGTCAAAAGGAGAGCAAACTTCACACAAATATTTCCTTCCTTATTCATATCTCCTTACCCGATTTTTTTGTTTTGTTTTGTTTTTTGTCGAGACAGGGTTTCTCTGTGTAGCCCTGGCTGTCCTGGAACTCACTCTGTAGACCAGGCTGGCCTCGAACTCAGAAATCCGCCTGCCTCTGCCTCCCGAGTGCTGGGATTAAAGGTGTGCGCCACCATGCCCAGCTCTGGTTAAAAAAAAAAAAAAATTCTTGGGCTGGTGAGATGGCTCAGCAGGTTAGAGCACCCGACTGCTCTTCTGAAGATGATGAGTTCAAATCCCAGCAACCACATGGTGGCTTACAATCACCCGTAATAAGATCTGACGCCCTCCTCTGGTGCGTCTGAAGTCAGCTACAGCGTACTTATGAAGAATAATAAGAAATGAATCCTTGGACCGGAGAGACCAACCGGAGCGAGCAAGGCTGTCCAGAGTGAGCGGAGCCGAACGGGGACGGCCAGAACGAGCAGGGCCAACCGGAGCGAGCGGAGCTGATTGGAGAGAGCAGGGCCAACTGTAGTGAGCGTGGCTGGCTGGAACAAGCGGGGGCAAGTGGGGCTGGCCGGCGGGAGTGAGCGGGGTTGACCAGAACAAGGGGGGAAAAATATTCTTGAATCTCTTATTTATTCTCTAAAAACTCTAAGTGTTGCTGACCCCCAAAGCATGTCTGGTCTATTCCCTCTCCATTCCACCTGCCCAAAGCCTCCTCAAGCTCTTGAGCTCTGACCTGATCATGCTGTTTTCCCATCCTGTGCCAACTCCCACCCCAATCCCCTACTTCCAGTCCACTTGCTCTATGACAGCCAATGACTTTAAAAAAGTAGAAATGGCCCAGGGCTGGAGCCCATGTTTATCATTTTCCAGGTGGCTTAATCTCCCAGCACCACCATAAAAATAGGTCAGTGATTCTCCACTTCCTGTTAGAAGGCTGAGGCAGAAGTATTGTGCTTGAGACCAGCCTAGGCTTCAGTAGGAAGGGGCTGGGGAAAGAGAAACCATTTTATGATCAAGTCATATATGGTGTGGGGAATTAAACAAGCCTGTACCTCAGAATGCTCAGCCCTAAACCAGCAGGTCTCAGTGGTTCACAACCCCTGGGTGTGCTAAACAACCCTTCCACAGCGGTCAAACCAGATATTTACATCATGATTCATAATAGCAGTTATGACATAGCAATGAAAATGATTTTATGGTTGGGGTCGCCACAACATGAGGAACTGTATTAAGGGGTTCCAGCATTAGGAAGGTTGAGGATCACTGCCCTAAATCCGTTTAAGAGCTTTTACTGTTCACAGTGCTCAGGTCGGGCCTGCAAAGCCCCGCCTCCTGCCCAGCCTCAACTTGCCATAAACTCCAGGTTCTGAGGACAGTGTCATCAGCTAAGCACTAGACTGAGTCATTTCTCCAGTCCTCTAACTAGCCTGCATCTGTCTTTGGGTCTGTCCTAACTGGCCCCTTACCACCCAGCCCTCAGCTTTCCCAGGAGCCTACCTTCCTACCCCATTCTGATTCTCTGCATGTCTTATCAGTAGGTGACTTGGGGTTGTTAACTATCCATTTCCTCTCTATAGGGTAAGGTTCTAGGACCTTGTTTTCTACCTGGCCCAACAGAAAACACCCATTCCCGCTCTGAGCCTGTTTTCCACCCATGAAATGGAATGTCTACTTGACGGGGTTAAGATTAAATGAGACAGGGGCATAGTTCAGTGACACGGCACTGTGTGGGGTGTGTGTGTGTGTGTGTCCCGAGTTCACTTGTAAGCACCACCAAAAGGAGCGGAGGGAGGACGTTAGCAGACTACCGTCTGGGGTGTATGTTTATCACTAAGGGCCAGCGACTGTTACTAGTTGCTAATGTCCTTAGTGTTCATCCATACAGTGAGAGAATCCTCTCGTGGGAGCACATATATGCAGAGAACCAGAGGGGTTCTCAGTGACGTGTGCTTCAAGCAAGGGGGCTAACCTGTCCCTAGCCTGTTTCCTGTCACCGTTGACGTCTTCAAGGAGGATAAAGAACGGAAGGAAGAGCAGGTGCTTTGACTGGATTATAAGTTTATTAGAAAAGCCTTGGACAGATGAACCCTGAGTTACCAGCTGAGGAGGAAATGAGAAAGCCCTCATGGCCCGGGGACCGCCTCCCTGGTCTCCTGTGAACTCTTCTGTCCAGCGGCAGACAGGAGGTTTCCCAAAAAGTCCTCTCTGCCTTCTCTCCACAGGGTTGTCCCATCCGACCGCAGGGACCCACCGTGGATGGGCGTTGTGGATGCTGGTGCCTGGAGCCAAGAGCTGACAGGGTGGGGGTCCCTGGCTCTAGCAGAAAATTGTTCTAGAACCCCAGAACAGAATGGAAAAAGACGGCTGGGGAACCAAGTTCTGCTGAGGAGCCAGGAGATAACTCTGAGAGGCGACGCCGGACCTGCTTGAAGTCATGTGCAGATGGCCCCACGGTCAACAGCAGGGAGGGCCCCAAAGCTACCAAGGGAGTCTGGGCCACACATGTGACTCATCGTTCCTCCTGGGACTGCAATGGCCAAGAAGGCAATTGGATGTTGTAAAAAAATTCATGGGAGATGACGCCTTTTTTTTTTTTTTTTTTTCTTAAAAAATAGTTTGTACAGTGAGTGGCTTTCACACGGTGGAGCCTGAGCCCAGAAGAGCCCGTCCCGGGGAGGAAGGCACTTCACACCCTCACGGGTGATCTGGGCTGGTTACTTCCTTTAGAACTCCATTCCACTTGGTCCAGTGACCCAGGCTTGCTCCCTCCAGGAAGGACTCTGCCTCTGAGGAGTTTGTCTGCACTGCGGCTCACAGGGTGGTAGATGGCAGCTTCCTCACCCTCCGCTGGGCCAGGATGGACGACTCAATTGGCTTGAGCTGAGGGGTGGGTTTGGAGCTATTGAGTGCAGAATATGTAGCTGCCATGGCTCCCTGAGAGAGAAGAGGTAGGAGATCAGACCACGAAGGAGGGTGGGTAGTGGGCATCAAAACACACGTACCCCAGGGTCTGGCCCACCCCTCCCAAGCTTCCCCAGCTCACCCAGCCCCGTGCTCCTAGCATGGGTACTTATTGCTTTATGACCAGGGTTTTTCCCTGGGGCACAAGAATGCATGGATGCTACAGCATAAGTCTGGGACTCTCTTAGGGACAGGGCTTTGTCTTTTACCACATCCCCTGGTTCTAGACAGACACAGAACTGCCTGGCACTGTCACTTCAAGCCCCGGCCATAACCCACTGGTCTGAGACGAAGCCCACACCCTGACCCCAGACACTTGGCCCCAGGTGTTCATGCCGACCTTCACGAGCTGCAGGTCTTGGTGGGACAACTGGCTCTGGGGAAGCTTGTCTTTCTGGGTGATCCACGGGTGCTGCAGGACCTGCTTGGCTGTGAGGCGCTGGTGGGGGTCCACATGCAGCATCTTAGATACCAAGTCCTGGACACACACGGACAAGGAGGTGGTGGTGATGGGTGGGGCACCGAGGGAGCAGAGAGCCATGCCCCACTGATGGCCAGTGACTGGAAGGCCAACTGTGTCCAGCCGTCTCTGGCCTGAGCCCTTACAAAAGCCCCTGCAGTCCATTCTTTATACACCAAAGGCCTCCTCCCCCGCCCACCCTAGGATTTCTTTCTTCCCTCCTTGCTGCTCCAGGTATGTGGGGGACATCTTTTCCTTTCTCCTTCAGAAAAGCCACGAGGAAAGGTGGGGGTTGCCGAAGACTGGGGGTGGGGAAGGGACACTCGGGGCAGATGAAGCTTGAATTTGACCCTCCTTGGGGTAAGAGCCCGAGAGCTGGCCTGGTGGACACGAGGTGCTAGGCTCTGTCCCCAGCCCAGTGAAGAACAAAAATGCAAAGAGAAATAAATCCATGCCAGGTATTTAATCCCAGCACTTGGGAGGCAGAGCTGGGGGCAGGGAGGGATCACCAGTTCAAAACTGGCCTCGGCTACATAGGCCTTGAAGGGCAGCCAGGGCCGGGAGAGAGAGACCTTAACTTCAATGCGAAACCAAAGCAAGCAAGCCCGGTGCTTACTGCTCTCCCAGAAGACCAGAGTTCAGTTCCCTGCACTCTAATTCTTTTTGGTTTTTCCAGACAGGGTTTCTTTGTGTAGCTTTTAAAATGTCCTTTAAATGGCACTTGCTTTGTAGACCAGGCTGAAACCAAAACTCAGAGATCCGCCTTGCTCTGTCTCCTGGGTACTGGGATTTAAGGTGCACACCATCACCGCCTGGCCCCACACTCCTGTATGTAGGGTAGGAGGCTCACACAGATGTAACACCAGCTCCAGGGCGCCCTATGCCTTCTGGCCTCTAAGGTAATCTGCAATCACATGTATCCCCCTCCCCCTGCCTTCCCCCTAGTTATAATATACTGCTGGGTGCGGTGCTGTCCACCTTTAAACCCAGTACTGAAGAGCCAGAGGAGGGTGAATGTTGGTGAGTTTAAGGGCAACCTGGTCTACAGACCAACTTTTGGATAGATAGCCTGGGATACACAGTGAGACCAACAAAAACCAAAGGAAAACCAAAGAAACCCTGAAACAGTAACAGAGCCTAAAATAATAAAAACCCGAAACTTAGCTCTTCCCTCCACCAGCCTGAGTCCTAGAGAGTTGTTACTAATGAGCCTCAGTTGTCCCTCTGAGAAACAGAGGTGACAACACCCAGTACAGGTGGTGCCATTCACCAAGGGTTCAACGGTGCTACGAGATGTTCTAGATGAATAGAAATGTCCCAATACCAGCCTGGTCTACAAAGTGAGTTCCAGGACGGCCAGGGCTATACAGAGAAACCCTGTCTTGAAAAAAACAAAACAAAACAAACAAACAAGTCCCAATAGTGAATGTTCAAGCCCAGCCTCCTTTGGGAAGGCATTCCACAGGGCTGAGAGGGATCCGCACACCTGGCCAGAGAGCTAGCCTCAAAGGGTTGGCATATTTTCTACCACATCAACTCTCCATGGAGAGAGACAGGGTTAGGTTGCCCTCTGCATCCCTTAGGGCCCAGAACACAGAAGGGGCAGTGAAGTTATCCAGACAAACAGGGGAGGGGCGCGTGTCTGGGAATTTTTTTTTTTTTTTTTTTTTTTTTTTTTTNTGGGGTGGGTGGGGTGGGGGTGGAATCACCAGTTCAAAACCGGCCTCGGCTACATAGGCCTTGAAGGGCAGCCAGGGCTGGGAGAGAGAGACCTTAACTTCAATGTGAAACCAAAGCAAGCAAGCCCCGTGCTTACTGCTCTCCCAGAAGACCAGAGTTCAGTTCCCTGCACTCTAATTCTTTTTGGTTTTTCCAGACAGGGTTTCTTTGTGTAGCTTTTTAACTGTCCTTTAAACGGCACTCGCTTTGTAGACCAGGCTGAAACCAGAACTCAGAGATCCGCCTTGCTCTGTCTCCTGGGTACTGGGATTTAAGGTGCACACCATCACCGCCTGGCCCCGCACTCCTGTATGTAGGGTAGGAGGCTCACACAGATGTAACACCAGCTCCAGGGCGCCCTATGCCTTCTGGCCTCTGAGGTAATCTGCAATCACATGTATCCCCCTCCCCCTGTCTTCCCCCTAGTTATAATATACTGCTGGGTGCGGTGCTGTCCACCTTTAAACCCAGTACTGAAGAGCCAGAGGAGGGTGAATGTTGGTGAGTTTAATGGCAACCTGGTCTACAGACCAACTTTTGGATAGATAGCCTGGGATACACAGTGAGACCAACAAAAACCAAAGGAAAACCAAAGAAACCCTGAAACAGTAACAGAGCCTAAAATAATAAAAACCCGAAACTTAGCTCTTCCCTCCACCAGCCTGAGTCCTAGAGAGTTGTTACTGAGCCTCAGTTGTCCCTCTGAGAAACAGAGGTGACAACACCCAGTACAGGTGGTGCCATTCACCAAGGGTTCAAAGGTGCTACGAGATGTTCTAGATGAATAGAAATGTCCCAATACCAGCCTGGTCTACAAAGTGAGTTCCAGGACGGCCAGGGCTATACAGAGAAACCCTGTCTTGAAAAAAACAAAACAAAACAAACAAACAAAAAAGTCCCAATAGTGAATGTTCAAGCCCAGCCTCCTTTGGGAAGGCATTCCACAGGGCTGAGAGGGATCCACACATCTGGCCAGAGAGCTAGCCTCAAAGGGTTGGCATATTTTCTACCACATCAAATCTCCATGGAGAGAGACAGGGTTAGGTTGCCCTCTGCATCCCTTAGGGCCCAGAACACAGAAGGGGCAGTGAAGTTATCCAGACAAACAGGGGAGGGGGCGCGTGTCTGGGAATTTTTTTTTTTTTTTGATTTATTTTATTATATGTAAGTACACTGTAGCTGTCCTCAGACACTCCAGAAGAGGGAGCCAGATCTCGTTACGGATGGTTGTGAGCCACCATGTGGATGCTGGGATTTGAACTTATCACCTTCGGAAGAGCAGTCGGGTGCTCTTACCCGCTGAGCCATCTCACCAGCCCTGGGAATCTTTTACTAGGGATAATACTGCAATGGGGATTTATGGAACATGCTACTTGGGAGAAGGAGGCTATAGGAAACCTGTCCTCCAACTGTGGAAAGGCGCCGATATCAGCCTCACAGACTCACCTTGGCTGTCTCTGAAACCGTGTTCCAGTTTCCGCCACTGAGGGTGAACTTCCCGCTGCCTATCCGGGTGAGGATCTCCTCTGGGGTGTCACTGGGCCCATTGGCGAATGGAGTGTATCTAGAGAGATGTTCCCAAATCCAGCTTTAGCTTCTGACCTCCATCCTAGCACTGGGGGTTAGGTTAGGAGGTTGGAAGCTCCCAAAGGCAGGGTCAGGGGCCCAGACTTCACACGTACCCCGCTAGCATCGTGTACAGCAGAATGCCCAGGCTCCATATGTCACAGCCTTCATCGTAGCCCTGGCGCTTTAGCACCTGGCAGGAGGCAGGGGAGGGCGGTCAGGCTGAGGGGCATAGGAAGCAGTCACACATTTCCCATAGGGCAGAGAAGAGTCAGGGCCATGGGCTATATGTCTTCCCTTGGAACCTGGGTCAAGGTCTGGACAGTATAGGATGATTGAGAGCAGGCACAGGGCCACCTGACACCTCCACTTACCTCAGGTGCCACAAAGTTGGCTGTGTAGCAAGGTGTCATGAGGAGTCCGTTCTCAGCCCGTAGCTGCTTGGCAAAGCCGAAGTCGCAGATGCGTAGGCACTCAGGGTTCCCAGACTCATCCACATATAGGATGTTACTGGGTTTGAGATCCCTGTGGACGACCTGGGGGCAGAGGGCTGGGGCTGGTATATGGTGCAGGAGTAGTAACCCACGCCAATGGTCAGAATTGAGAAAGCCACACAGACTGGCACACAGACCTCTTGAAGTGGGGAAGGTATTGAAACGGGGCCCTGTGTTGGCATACTGCCTTTAAAAAAACTGTGTGTGGGTGCCACGGTGTACACCTTGAGGGGGGTCAATTCTTCCACCGTGTGTGTTGTGTGTGTCTAGGGGACCACATCTGGGTTGTTTGGCTTGGCAGCAAGCACCTGTACAAGCTGGAGCATCTCACGGGCTCTGCATTGCCTTCATGAAATCTCCGTGAAAACAGCAGCAGCAGCCCTGTGCCCGCCCCAGTTTCTCCCTCTGACCTGCCCATCACCCGTTCTCTCCTAGGGCAGCCCCCACCCCCTGCAGTATTGGTCCTTTTCTTTCTCTTCTTCCTTTCTTTTAAAAGATTTTTCCTCCCTGTACTTTTCAAATACCCTCCCACCCCCCAACGCTGCTGGTTCTACCATTAAAATGCCCAGAGCCCAGCTCCTCCCGGCTCCTCCTTATCAGGAGTCAAGTCCTGTCCCCATGCCATCTAGATTCTGCAGCTGACAGACAGAGCAAGTCCCTTAAACGAAAGTCAAGGGGTCAGCAAGATGGCTGAGTAGGGGGAAGCACTCACAGTCAAGTCTGATGCCTGAGTTTGGTCAACAGAATCCACATAGTTAAAGGAGAGAACCTACATTTTCCCCTGACTTCCATACGCATATACCACAGCACAAGCGTGCACACACACACACACACACACACACACACACACAGAGTGATGGTTTGTATATGCTTGGCCAAAGGAGTGGCACTTTTAGGTGTGACCCTGTTGGAGTAGGTGTGTCACTGTGGGTGTGGGCTTTAAGACCCTAGCTGCCTGGAAGCCAGTATTATTCTAGCAGCCTTCAGATGAAGATGTAGAACTCTCAGCTCTTTCTGCACCATGCCAGCCTGGATGCTGCCATGTTCCTGCCTTGATGATAATGGACTGAACCTTTGATTTTTTTTTTTTTTTTTGGCTTTTTGAGACAGGGTTTCTCTGTGTAGCCCTGGCTGTCCTGGAACTCACTTTGTAGACCAGGCTGGCCTGGAACTCAGAAATCCGCCTGCCTCTGCCTCCCAAGTGCTGGGATTAAAGGCGTGCGCCACCACGCCCGTGGACTGAACCTTTGAACCTGTAAGCCAGCCCCAATTAAATGTTAAGGATAAAAAGAGTTGCTTTGGTCATGGTGTCTGTTCACAGCAGTAAAACCCTAACACACACAAACACACACACACACAAACACAGATAAATATACACAAACTCAGTCACACTCTCTCTCTTAAAAATGTTAAAAAAAAAAAAAACAAATGGAGGAGCTGAGTATCTCAGTGTTATAGTCCCCTTGCAGGAAGATCAGAAGTTCAAATCCATCTATGACTAACGTGGTGAGAGGCCAACCTGAGATACACAGTTCTTGTCAAAGAAAACAATCACCTGCCTAACTAACAAAGGCAGAGCTAGAAAGGTGGCCTGGCCTGGCAGTTAGGAACCCTGGCTGAGCACTCTAGAGGCAGAGGCAGAGGCAGGAGGACCTCTGTGAGTTTGAGGTCAGCCTGGTCTACAGAGGGAGTTCCAGGACAGACAGAGCTAGACAGAGGTTGTTCAAGAAACCCTGTCTTGAACAACCCCACCCCCACAACCACCAAAAAAATTTTTTTAGCTAAGTTATCATGAAGATCAGAGCAGAATTTGAACCCTAAAACCTACAGAAGAAACTTGTGCCCTGTACCAGTAGCCCCGCCTCCAAGTGGAGGGACAAGAGGATCACTGATTGCTGGGGCTTCCTGCCTTCCAACCTAGCCAAGAAAATGTGAGCTCCAGGCTGAGGGAACAGGACACTTGACATCTTCTGGCCGCCCGAGGTGCACGCATGAACCCCCACCACATACACATATAATCTCATGGACACATATACAAATAAGCCTTTTCAAAATGTCACTTCACAATCATGGTGGCACTGGGGCCACTCACCACACCTCAGTAAGTAGGCAGGAGGCATTTTACAGAGGAGGAAACGGAGACCCCAAGAGAAACCCTGACTTGTGAGAAACAGGGGCAGGGCTTGAACTCAGTCCTAACCATTTCGGGACCTTCCCAGTTTTACTGTGCACAAAGGACACATTTGGGGAACAGACATTAGGGAAGTCTGTGATCTGACCCTGCCCTAGCAACATAAAGAAATGAGTAACTCTGACAGGAATGGAGTCTGGATACAGCTGGAGCAGAGCGGGGCTGAGCACAGCTCAGGAACGCTCCAGTCGGTGCTGCCTGGCCACCAGGTGTGCACAATCTCACAGAAAGACACAGCAGGCTGGGAAGGCGTGAGTGGGAAGACAGAATGGGAACCATAGCAACCAGACTAAACACGGCTCTGGGGATGGGGTGACAGTCACCACGTAGTAACTCAGGCCCTGTTTTCTCAAAGGCGGCCAACCTCACCAAACCTTAGAACGAAAGCCCACCCCTTCTGCAGACCAGGGAGGGAAGCCTGGCCACACCTCCACAGCTGTGTGGCCTTCAGCTCTCTTGCCTATAAAATGGGACTGACACGTGTATTCAGGCCCCAGGGTCATAGGATGGTCTGGGATGTTTAACTCAGGGCTTGGGACAATGGTGGGTGTTTGTCACGGTAACTCCATAGTGGTTTCAGATGGAAGCCCAGTTTTGTTTGACAGGGATGAGACAGAATTACTTCAGATTCCTAGCTTCCAGTCTGAGAAAATATAAGCCCAAAATTCAAGGAGAAACCCTTCCTGGAAGGAATGAGGACAGAGGGAGAGGACAACGCTCAGGTGGCCTCTGATTCCACACATTCAACTCACATAAACACTTAAAACAAGTCAGCGGTGGCGCAGCACTCAGTTCGAGGCCAGCCTGGTCTACAAAGTGAGTTCCAGGACAGCCGGGGCTACACAGAGAAATCTTGTCTGGGTAAAGCAGTAATAAACCAAAGAACAGCCAGGCTGTGGTGGTGCATGCCTTTAATCCCAGCACTTGGGAGGCAGAGGCAGGCGGATTTCTGAGTTCGAGGCCAGCCTGGTCTACAGAGTGAGTTCCAGGACAGCCAGGGCTACACAGAGAAACCCTGTCTCGAAAAACAAACAAACAAACAAACAAACAAACAAACAACAAACCAAAGAACAAGAGATGCAAACATATCTCCCAAAACCCATGCCCTAGCTTGTCATAGCAACATCATCTGTGGCAGGAAACACTCGGCAACTACCCAGTGTCTGTTAATAGGTAAGAGTTCACTGGACAATCCATACTGTGGAATTCAATCCAGCAACAGAAACTGCTGCCCACAATAAGGTGAATGACGGGAAGGCAGGCAGGCAAAGTGAGCCTAGCTTGGAGTGGCCACACAAGGCTGCAATGCCACTACCCCCAGCCTGGGTACGCAGTAAGGCTCTTTCCTGCTTCATACCAAAACCCAACAACAAATAAACAAACAAATCCCTCAAAATCCCCAAAAACCGAACCCCCAAATCACTACCAAAACTACAACAAACAAACAAACAAAAAACCATGAAGAAGAAAAGAGAAGTGAGCAGGCGAGCTCTGCAGGGAGATGGGAAAAGGCTTTGTGTATTGATGTCAGAGTTGGAATGGGGTGTGTTCACTGCCAGGAAATGGACCAGCATTGTGACTGGTGTGTCACATTGTGTTTATGAGACATTTCAATAAACAGATGCTATTAAACAAGCAGGTGTCTTGGATCTGGCCCCTTGTCAACCCTTTCAGCTTCTGTGGATTTTCAGCTTCAGACCCCAAACCAACCCACAGAGCCCCGGCAAACACCTCAAAAAAAAAAAAAAGCCGGGCGGTGGTGGCGCACTCCTTTAGTCCCAGCACTCGGGAGGCAGAGGCAGGTGGATTTCTGAGTTCGAGGCCAGCCTGGTCTACAGAGTGAGTTCCAGGACAGCCAGGGCTATACAGAGAAACCCTGTCTCGAAAAACCAAAAAAAAAAAAAAAAAGAAGTAGTATCTAGGTCTGCATCAGCAGCCCCTAGAATCTGGAAAAGTCCAGAAACAAAACCCTGGTGACCAATAAACTGGCTTTGGGAAAGAAGCTGTTCCCCAAAAGCGGTGTCTTTAAGCCCTCCCTTGCCCCCCTTCCCCCCCTCCCCCCGCGTGCTTTGGGAGACTTTTGTTCTGAACTCAGTTCCTTGTCTAAGCTTCAGACTTCACTAGCTCAGCTTTGCTTTCTCATACCCCTGGCTGTCTTAGAACTCATTCTGTAGACCAGGCTGGCCTTGAACCCACAGAGATCTGCCTGTCTCTGCCTCTGAGTGTTGGGATTAAAGGTGTGCAATCGCGCTATCCTTTCTGGGTTTTGAGACAAGGTCTTTTTGTATAGTCCAGGCTGCCTTGTTACAGAGCAGCCCAGACTGTCTTCAAATTCATAATCCTCCTGTCTCAGCTTCCTGAAAGCTGGGGGTTACAGTCGTGTGTGTGTGTGTGTGTGTGTGTGTGTGTGTGTGTGTGTGTGTGTGTGTGTTTAGCACTGTGGATGGAACCTGGGGTATCCAATACACCAGACAAGCACTCTATAATTGAGCCAGAGCAGCTAAGAGGGACCTTTAACCGGTATTACCAAGACAGGAGAAGGAAACGTTAATGCTCTGACCTGATATGGTTAAATATTAGTCTGCCTACATTGACCACATAAGAGACCAAAGCCACTTCAAACACAACCATTCAAAACCCACATGGCAAGCAAACTTAAGCTTTGTTTATAAGGTAAAGTTCCCTCTTATAAAAGGATTCTGGGTCTCTGAGAGGGCAGGGTTGGCAACGGCACCTGCAACCAAGTCTGATGACCTGAGTTTGATCCCTACATATCAAAAGCGGATAACTGTCTTCCACAAGTTATCCTCTGACATGCACCAGGGCATACACTCCCATACATACTAAATTATTAAGTAACAAATGTGTAAGAATTCCCTTAGTAATTTATATGCAATCTAACACTGACAATTTTTGCCAAGTTTAGTAAAATAATAGATTCAAATACCCTGAAAAGACAAATCGTCAACATGAGGTCTTCCCAAGGAGGAGCTGGGTGGCTCCCATCTGCCTGACTTCTCAAGAGGGCAATGAGAGTCTGTGGATGCCATGAAGGATCAAGTACAATGTCCCACAGAGTAGACAATGACTCTGGCTGTCTGCTCCAGCCCCCAACCCACTTTAGTGCTTTGTAGCAGAATGTTCAACACAGCTCCTATCACCAAATGGTCCTGTGAAAGAACCTGTTCTTTTTTGTTGTTGTTGTTGTTCTTCTTCAAGACAGTGTTTCTCTGTGTAGCCCTGGCTGTCCTGGAACTCACTTTGTAGACCAGGCTGGCCTTGAACTCAGAAATCCACCTGCCTCTGCCTCCCGAGTGCTGGGATTAAAGGCGTGTGCCACCACGCCTGGCAAGAACCCATTCTTAAGTACAAATGAGAGCCCAACTGTTCTACAGAACTAGCTTAGGGGCTATGAGGCTTTGTCCCTAGGTATGAGCAGAGGACATCATGACTCTCTACTTCCACCCCGTCACTAAAACATGGACCTGGGTGCCATGGTTAGACATGGTCACAAGCCCTCTTTCTAATTCTTCCTCTATGGATATAGTCAGTTAAAAACCAAGGAAACTAGAATTCCTTAAAGTTCAGTGGCCTGTAATTGCTAAGTATTCCAGCTCAGTACAGGAGCTATAATGTCTATAATCCCAGCTCTGGGAAGGTTGAGGCAGGTGGATCTCTGTGAGTTCCAAGCCAGCTTGGCAAGGCTGCATGGTGACTTCACAACTAGCCTGGGCTATATAGCAAGTTTTAGGCTAGCCTAGGTTATATTATAAGACCTTATCTCAAAACTAATAAAAACAAAAGCAGGGTGTGATACAGCACACCTCTCATCCCAGCACTCAGGAGGCAGATGGATCTAAGTTCGAGGCCAGCCTGGTCTACAGAGTGAGTTCCAGGACAGTCAGGGTTACACAGAGAAACCTCCATCTTGAAAAAAAAAACTAGTAAGAACAATCACAATAATAAAGTTTGTTTTTTTTTTTTTTGGTTTTTCAAGACAGGGTTTCTCTGTATAGCCCTGGCTGTCCTGGAACTCACTTTGTAGACCAGGCTGGCCTCGAACTCAGAAATCCGCCTGCCTCCGCCTCCCGAGTGCTGGGATTAAAGGCGTGCGCCACCACACCTGGCTAATAATAAAGTTTTTAAAAGACCCTTTTTCCCACTGATCAATAAAGCACAGAATGCAGCCAGTGGTAAGACATGGTACTGTAAGAGTTACAGGAGAAAAAAAAAAAGAGTTACAGGAGCTGCAACCAGCTTTAGCTTACAGGAAACACAGATGTGATGTTTGTTACAACATAACACAAATCATGCTACCAGGAAACAGGAGATGTAAACCTGAGATATTCCAAGAAAACTACAGATCTCTTATGCACAGAAGTGGCTCACCACAGGAAAGTGTCACACGGCAGATGACATTGCTGTACATTTTATGCAAATTGTAATTCAGTTCAGAAACAGGGCCCAGGTGGATGAGGTCACACACATTTGAAGACGAGGTCCTGCTAAGTGGACCAGCCTGTCCTCAATCTCACAGAGATTTGTCTGCCCCTGCCTCTTCAGTGCTAGAATTAAAGGTCCAGGCTATATAAAGCCCTGTCTCAAAACCAAAAAGTCCTTAGCTATAGGTATTGACAAGTCAAGGGTCAAATACTGTTCAATGTGGCTATTCAAAGGGGAAGGGACTGCATGGGACTCCTGTTTCATGTGTTTGTTTTGAGGCAGTTCAAAACAGACCAGGGCTGAGGAGATGGTTAAGAGCGCTTGTGTCCTTCCAGAGGTCTAGTTTGGTTCCCAGCCCCATGTCTGGTGGCTCACACCTGCCCTCTTCTGGTCCTCAATGTGCACCTGTGCTCCCAGGAACATATCATTTTTTGTTTTATTTATTTATTTTTGAGATATGATTTCTCTGTGTAGCCCACTTGACACATAGTCCTGGGTTATATAAAGAAAGGAAGCTGGGGCTGGAGAGATGGCTCAGCAGTTAAGAGCACTGCCTGTTCTTCCAGAGGACCCAAGTTTGATTCCCATACCCATGCACGCACACACTCGAGTGTGCAAGTTGAACAAGCCACAATGAGCAAATCAGTCAGTACTACTTCTCCATGGTCTCTACTTCAGTTCCTGCCTCCAGCCAGACTCCTGCCTCGTTTTCCCTCAATTGGACCACAGCCTGGGAAGTATAACCCAAATAAACCTTTCTCTCCCTGAGCTGCTTTTAGTTATAGGTTTTACCACAGCAATAGAGAGCACAATAGGGCGGCATGTAATCTTCAGAACCATAGTTCAGATTTTTTTTTCTTTTTCTTTTTTTTTTTAAAGATTTATTTTATTTATTATATGTAAGTACACTGTAGCTGTCTTCAGACACTCCAGAAGAGGGCGCCAGATCTCATTACGGATGGTTGTGAGCCACCATGTGGATGCTGGGATTTGAACTTAAAACCTTCGGAAGAGCAGTCGGGTGCTCTTACCCGCTGAGCCATCTCACCAGCCCCAAGATTTTTTTTTTTTCTTTAAAAAGATTTATTTAGGGCTGGAGAGATGGCTCAGCGCTTAAGAGCACCAACTGCTCTTCCGAAGGTCCTGAGTTCAAATCCCAGCAACCACATGGTGGCTCACAACCATCCATAATGAGATCTGACGCCCTCTTCTGGTGCATCTGAAGACAGCTACAGTGTACTTAAATATAATAATAAGGGGCTGGTGAGATGGCTCAGTGGGTAAGAGCACCCGACTGCTCTTCCGAAGGTGATAGGTTCAAATCCCAGCATCCACATGGTGGCTCACAACCATCCGTAACGAGATCTGGCACCCTCTTCTGGAGTGTCTGAAGACAGCTACAGTGTATTTACATATAATAAATAAAATAAATCTTTAAAAAAAATATAATAATAAATAAATCTTGGGGCTGGTGAGATGGCTCAGCGGGTAAGAGCTCCCGACTGCTCTTCCGAAGGTGATAAGTTCAAATCCCAGCAACCACATGGTGGCTCACAACCATCTGTAACGAGATCTGGCTCCCTCTTCTGGAATGTCTGAGGACAGCTACAGTGTACTTACATATAATAAAAAAATATATAATAATAAATAAATCTTAAAAAAAAGATTTATTTATTTCTATTATGTATATGCGTATGTCATTGCTCTCTTTAGACACACCAGAAGAGGATATCGGATCCTATTACAGATGATTGTGAGCCAACATGTGGTTGCTGGGAATTGAACTCAGGACCTCTGGAAGAGCAGTCAGCGCTTTTAACCACTGAGCCATCTCTCCAGCCCCACAGTTCAGATCTTTAGCATCCATGTAAACACTGGGCAGATAGGGTAGGCTACCTGTAATCCTACCACTTAGGAAGTAGAGTCAGGGATCCTAAAATAAATTGCTGGGCTAGTCAGCACAATTCCAGATCAATGAGAGACTCTACCTCAATATATACAGTGCAGCCATGTGATTAAGGACACCATCCAATGTCAACCTCTGATCTCTACATGCGGGCACACATGTATACATACCTGCCCACAGACTTGCCTATACAAATGCAAGCCCACACATATATACGTGCATACTCGTGCATGTGTGACATGGTGGTGGCACCTACCTAAGGCTGTCCGCTAACTTGGGATGCTCCCTCCTCCCTTGGCCTCTCAAGTGCTGGGATTACAGCCACGTCTGACTTCTGATACTTTTTCTCCTCTTTGGAGATAAGGTCTCACTCGTTAGACCAAGCTGGCCTCAAACATTCAACTCCTCACTTCATGCCATGTGCCTCCTGAGTGCTAGGATTGAAGGCACATGACACCAGGCTGCTATTGCTCTTAACCCTTCACTGTCTGATCAGATGTTCCCCAAAATATCACCTCAGTCATAGAGAGCCAAGAGGTAACTCACAACCATAATGAACTTTCAACCCCCCACTCAGTTTACCCACCAAGGCAACAGCAACAAAGAAAGCCACACCCTGCGCTTGGGCCCTATTCACTCTCTCTCTCTTAGCACCTGGTCACCCTCTTGAATACCCTGCACCTTCCAAACAGAAATCTACCCCTCCTTGCAATGTCCAGTCACCATTTTCCCTGGTTGTGTGATCCTGGGGGAAAAGACAGCTCCAACCTTCAGACTTTTGACCTGGTCAAATGACAGGTCATTCAGTCAATCAAACATCTAATTCAGGATTTTGTGGAAATCACAATGAAAGAACAAAGGAGACATTCTCTTAAATTAAACCTGGCCTGGTGTGCTGCACACAGTAGGTACTACACACAGTAGGTACTGGACAAATGGTCTTGAGTCTGGCCTCATCTCTCTTCTTACAGCCAGTCACCCACCCACTAGTAGTCCCCTCTGACTGGCAATGTGGTTGCTGGGAATTGAACTCAGGACCTCTGGAAGAGCAGTCAGCGCTTTTAACCACTGAGCCATCTCTCCAGCCCCACAGTTCAGATCTTTAGCAGTTGTCACTCCTGAGCCAGCCAGTTCTTGCATTCTGCTCAGGTTATGACCTTGGACACCCCCAAACCCCCTAATGGAGACTTACCCCTTGAGAGTGCAAGTATTCCACAGTCTTGCTGATGGTGTGCAGGACGAAGCTGGCCTCCCGCTCTGAGAAGAATTTCTGCCGTAGGATCTTATCCAGCAGCTCGCCGCCCCTCATCAGCTCTGTCACCAGGTAGACGTGCTTACCGTCGTCATACACCTGCCAGAGACCTTACCATCAGGCTGCAGCCCTCCTCGCCAGCTCTCCAGACAAGCAAGCTCAGGGCTGGGTTCTGCCATGCGTCAGTGGCCTACCACCCATCTGGGCTCCCATCTTGCTGGACAGTGGGTGCTGACCTCATCGGTGACGGTCAGAGAATGCCAAAGTCCGGGGAGGGGGGGGCTCAGGGACCCCTGCCTCCTCTCACATGTGCTGGGAGGAGGCCCCAAAGTAAAAAACATGGGGTCCCTCAGTCAAATCCTACAGTTGTGATTCCCAGCCCCAACCAGGCTTCTATGATTCCGTTCCCACTCACATCTTTCAGGGTGATGATGTTGGGGTGCTGTCCATACCGCAGAAGAATCTCAATCTCTTCTGAGGGATCTCTTTTGCTCTTGTCAATGACCTGAAGAGAACGGGAGGCCATGGCAAGGTCAGTGGCAAAGACCCATGGTCCGAGCCTCTTTATATTGTTATGGAGGCCATACTACAGGGCCAGGGAGAACCGAGCAGCTATTCACCTGTCAATGTCCACAGACACTCCCCATCATTCTGCCACAGGTACACTGGCTTTACCCCCAACCCAGCAGCCTTAGCCGAGCTATGATTCAGAGGCTCACCTTGACAGCATACTCCATGTTGGTGGCCTTGTGGACACAGCGCTTACACACAGAGTAGGAGCCCACACCGATCGTCTCCTTTACTACATAGCCGTCGCTGAAAACCAAGTTCTTCCCGTGGAGTTGCTGCAGGAGACACGAGTCAGCCTGACCCTGGGTGCTATGGTGCATGGGTCATCCCTAACATCAGGCCTTGGCTCAGCAGAGGTGGCATGGCAAAAAGAGAAACAGCCACAGGGCCTAAGTGTCATCTGACCTGTGTGGCCTCAGTCGTGAGTCTGCCCCTCTCTGAGCCTCCGTTTTTTACTCTGCAATGGGCTGAGTGTCTCCTCTAGAGTCTGGTCAACTTGTAAGCTAAGTCCAGGCCATGAGCTCTGATGTTAAGAAGTTCCTATCTGTTTTTAGCCAATAGTCAGGGCTACTCGGAGACAGGTATCAGGACTGTGTATAATCACTAGCAGGTTTACATATGAGGACTGTGAGGGTCCAAGAGACTGGAGGTCATCTGGGTCCCAGAGGTGTGACCTGCCAGCTCCATGGCCAGTGTTCTCAGCTCTTCTGTTTAGGGCAACTGAGCATCAGGGCTCAGCTCCCTCACCTGTACCACCGAGTGTAGGGGGGCCTGAGTGGTCCGAGGCTTGCCGTCATCCTCCATCAGACCAGTGGCCACGAAGCTGAAGCCACGAAACAGTTGATGAGCACCAGCACTGGGAGGGATACCTGGTGAATCTGTCAAGGAGAGGACATGGGCATGAGGGGGGACCCTTGATGCCCTGCAGTCCAGGATGGGGAGACTGCGGGGACTGTGGCCTGCCTCAGCAGGCAGCCCTGGAGGGAGCATGTTTAAGACTTATCTATCCCAGGCCTTTGTCTGTCTGTTAACATGTGTGGCTCAGTGGTATAGCAGCACCTGCCTACATCGTACAATGTAGGTTTGATTTCCAGCATCACAAAGAAATACAAACACATTCACTGTTAGATCTCAAAGAAACCTGGGACAAGTCTTAGGCCCTGTGGCTCCTCCCAGGGCTCTCCACCCAGGCCCTCAGCCTCTCCCTCCCAGGGCTGGGCTTCCTCTTCTCTTTCCTCAGCCTGATCCTATATAACTCAGCTGCTTTGGCTACTCTGGTCTCTTGGCCCAGGCCACCCCTCTTGGTCACTGGCTCCTCTCTTGTTCTCCCCCCAAACCCCTCTCATGGTCCACTTTAGTCTGCCGGCCATGTTCCATCAGGACTCTTCCCTCTGCCTGCCTTCTCCCCTGTGTCTACAATAAAAATCCCCTCTGTGCTTTGGGAGGAGCCATGGTCTTCTCTGACTTCATTTTTCACCCACACACTAAATGACATCACGTGCCTGCAATCTCAGCCCTCAGAAGGCAGAGTCAGGATTGCTCCAGATGGAGGCTAGACTGGGTTACACAGAGAGTTCTAAGCCAGCCTGAGCCACAGAAAGAAATCCTGTCTCAAAAACTCCAAATAATCAATTAACAAACACAATATACTTAAACCAACACATGCTTAGACTGGTCCAGACCTGTCACGTGAGAACTGTAAGGCCCAGGAGGCCTCTTTCTGCCCCCCTCCCAGGCCTAGTCTTAGCACAGCTAGAGGGACAGTTCCAACCAAGAAGTCTGGGGCCATCTGTGCTCTATACTGACTGCTCACCTCTCACCCCCCCCCCAAGTCTGGCAAGTGAGATCCACGTGGCCTCAGCCTCGTTTCTCCCCTTTGGGAACTCAGGCCCGACGAACTCCACACACTCAAGAGTGTCACCACACACGCTGTTCTCCTGGATTAGATAACTGACTCCTTGTCCATCATTCAAGTCTTATTCCCTTCCCTGAGAAAGCTACCTGATGTCTCTCCTTTGACCCTCTAAAATCTCCTTCCCACCGGCACCTGAGCTACACGGTTCTGTCTTGTTCACAATCCCCCATTCTCACTATGGCTGGCACAGAGCAGGGACCTGGTGTGGACTTGGCAGAAACTAAGGAGAAGACAGACAGCTGAGGAGTGCTGCGCTTCCGGTCAACAGTGATGTGCAGGCCACACAGAGGGAACAATCACCCTCTAAGAAGACACCTCAGAACTAACACACACCTTCCCACCCACTGGCAGTATCTGGCTGGACGTCAGGGTTCCTCACTCATCCAGCCTGTGGGCACGGTCCCCTCTGCTCTGCCAGAGCCTCCATTACAGGTCTGCCAGGTCAGATTCCTCATGCCTGATGCAAAAATGCAGGCCTTGTGTGTTTAGTGGTCCCAGTGGGCTGGAAGATGCCTGGGGCAGGGGTCCTGACTTTCCTGTTGTGGCCTAAACCACCCCCACACTTCAGTCCCTCACTGAGAAACAAAGCAGCCCACAGAACCCCAGGGAGGTAGTCGGGTAGCATGAAGTCATGATGTAGCATGAAGCCCACGGACCAGATACTGCCTATCTACCCACACACATGGGCTTCCAGAATCCTCGATCACCTCTCTAGCCCAGGGTTCCCCCAAAGATCTGCTACCCAGCCCAAAACAGACAAGCCAGGTCGGGAACATACCCCTGGGTGTGCGCGACGTGAACTCGGTATCAAAGTAGAAGGTGTCGTCGGGCTGGGCCACAGCCGGCTTGAAAGGGGGTTTGATCTCACGCCGGTAGAGCTTCTGCAAGGTGGGGTGTATGCTCTGATCACCATGGTGACCCCACAGCCTGCTAGCAGCCCCGACAAGAAGAGTAGAAGCTATGCTGCTCAGTGGATAACAGCAAGGGAGAGCAGCCTTCAAGGGTGCGAAGTCACCCCTCTAAGGGCATTTTAAGGGCTGCTCACCTTCTATCTCCCACAGCTGAGGCCAACAGTTGGCAGAGGCCCCTCCCCCACCCTTCCTGCATCCATCACAGGGCACAGGCACAGGCACTCACATTCCAGTCAATGGTGGAGTAGAAAATATGTCTCTTAATTTCCTCTGCCCCATCAGGGCCCGAGCCTGAAAGAAGCCAAATGAAGCTGACCTCAGACACCCATCCTGTCCTCTAGGCTCTGGACCAGCTGCTACCGTGGAGTGCAACTTGGGCTCACCCTGTCCTGTGTCAGTACCCACCACCCTGAAGCCTGGAGGCCGCTCAGTATTTTCTATGTTACAGAGCTTCTGCCGGGTACTGATGAAGGAGGGGCCAGGCAGGACAGGACACTTGTCCAAGCATCAATCCTGACAGAAGCTAGACTTCTTTTGAGATCTAACAAGGGCCTTCATCCACTCCCGCCACAGGTCCCCCACCTCCTTCTTTTCCCACTACTTCCTGTCTTTATCCTTGAGACAAACGCTCATTCGATTCAACCCAGGGACCTGGACTGGACCTTAGCTGGTGGTGTGATCCAGATAAAGCCAGCATCCAAAGAACTCAGCAAGTACTGTATACTCCACTGCACAACAGGCATGTCCTTCTCTGACCAAAGATCCCTGGGAACCAGGGCAGGATCACTGTCTCCACTGACACAAGGAACCCAGGGCTCAGAAAGGCGGGGTCCCCCCCCCCCGCCATAGAGCAGGCTCATAAACTGTATTCAATCACTCAGCAAATGTTTACAGTAACTTCTGGGTGCCAGGCAGCGGGGACAGACACAGCTAGGCCAGAGACCTTTCTCCCTCCTAAGCTCCTGCGCCTTCCCTCAAGCCAGCAACCTTGGCAGAGAAGCTGTGTGGGGGCCAGTGTCCTTGTCCCTGAGGGGGTATGAATGACTCAGTTCCTGCCTTCCCCCCACACAGGTCACCCTCCCAGCACCATACATGGAACCAGAAAATAGGGTGGCCAGCAGCATTGTCTGCTCACACAAAGGACAACAGCTCCTTTCAGTCCCAGATGTGGCCCCGTGGCCTAGGCTGCAGCTGTACCCTGTCCCCCACTGCCATGTCCCCTCCCCTGAGCCGGGTTTGCTTACCAAGCCGATTGGCAGGATTCCTCTTGAACAGGGCCCGCAGGAGGCTCTGGGCTTCCGTGCTCAGAAACTGGGGCATGCCTAGCTTCGCCCTGGAACAACCACAGGTCTCATCAGGGCTGAGCCCCACCCCAGGAGTCCCAGAGCCCCTTCCCTTGGTCCTGGTCTCTTTCCCAGCTCAGTCCAGTGAAGCCAGCCACTAGCTCACCTCCCGGAGACATTACTGCCCACTGGCCCTGGCAGACAGCAAGGGTCTGCGGACAGAGAAAAAGCAATTCACTGGCCCTGCAACTAGGGTGGGTGGGATTAGGGAGAACTTGGAAGGCCAGGTAGTGTTGGTGCTTACTTCAAAATCAAAGTCATGGTCTCCTTTCGGTCCTTCCCCTGGAAGGGCAGGGAGCCCGTCAGCATCTCAAACTGAAGGAGGGAAAAGGGAACACAGGTGTGGTTTTGTTCTCCGTCTCCTACAGGTCCCTCCCCCTCCTTCCCAGGCTACCCTGCTGCAGTCCGGGGATTCTTGCTGGCCTGGTAAGACTTTATAGTCTAGCAGCAACAAGGCCTGTGCCTGCCTCTGCCCCAATCCCAACCTAGAATCCAGGAGCAGCACTAAAGCCGGAGGAAGGAAGCAGAGTAGAGTCCCCAAGTTAGGTGAAGAGTGGTACTTCAGTCACGTGGACTAAAGCACGAGGCTCTTCCGAGGAAAGGAAGTACCACAGTGTGCAGCTGAGAGACAAGGAGAGGGTGAGCTGACTTTTCACAATAAGGGGAAACTGAGTCCAGAGCCTGGACACTCACCATCAGCACCCCATAGGACCACCAGTCTGCACTGTGGGTGTGACCCTGACGGTTGACAACCTCGGGCGCCATGTACTCCACTGTCCCGCAGAAGGAGTAGGCCTTCTTCTCATGGTCTATGGCCTCCTTGCTCAGGCCAAAGTCTGTAGCATGGAGGGCAGAGAAGTCACTTCTAGGATCCCTGCCACGCCCACTGCTACCACACTTTGCTCCTCTGACCGGAGCTGGGCATGACCTCTGTGGTACCAGGAGAAAGCTGAAGCCCAAGTGGATTTGCCCAAGGTTGTCAGTGGGAGCTACGTCTACACTGAGACGAAGGGAGCCTCGAGAGATGGGTCAGCAGTCAGGAACACCAGCTGTTCTTCCAGACAACCCAGGTTCGATTCCCAGCTCCCACATGATGGCTAACAACCAGGTGCAGGCGACTAGCTTCTTTGGGCAACACATGCATGAGGTACAGATACAAATACAGGCAAACCTCACTCACACACACACACACACACACACACACACACACACACACACACAAAATAACTAAGTAACAAGGCCCAGGTTTTGGGCTTGTATGTAACTGGCATCATCTCCCAGGAAACACAGCCATCAGCTGAGACCTATCAGATGGAGCCTGGTCATCCTCCCCCAGAGCCCAAAGGAGCAGGTACCCTTCACTCACCAGTGAGTTTGATGTGGCCCTCCTCATCCAAAAGGATACTGTAACAGAGAGACAGGAGTCAGGAATCCTTAGCTGCAGGCCCTGTGCAGGTTTTAGTGGTCACTGTGCGGTGGAGACTTGGGCCTGACCAGAAGAAGGGTTTGGTCCAGCTCTACCCATGGAAGCTCGGGAAAGTAACTCCTTTAGTCACAAGGTTTGAATGGCTGGAGAACTTGTCTTTCTTTCTTTGTACAGGCTGCCTATGAACTCCTGGACTCGGCCTCTTTAGCAGCTGGTACTACATGTATGAGTACCACAATGCCTGACTTGGGGTGTGTCTCACTCTACCACCAGAATCTATCCCAGCTTTCAACACAGCGCCGGAAGGCAGTGCATGTGAAACCCCCAGGATGAACAGATGGAGAAATGATCTTCAGAGCTGGGTGATAGTAACGCAAGCCTTTAATCCCAGGACTTGGGAGGCAGAGGCAGGCCAGTGAGTTCAAGGCCAGCCAGGTCTACACAGATAAACCCAGTCTTATTTAAAAAATAGGAAAATAGAAACAATCTTTTAACAGCAGCATGTCCAATGTGACACTGTATTAGGAAGGGGTATGGAGTAGGGCCCACAGCTGCCCTGCAGCCTTTGGTAATACAGTACCAACCAGCAGTTCCTAATTACCTGAGGTGAACCTGCTGTTGGCCACAACTTGCGCAAACCACCCATCGCTCTGACAGCCCTGTACTGGCTAGTTTTGTGTCAACTTGACACAGCTGGGTTATCACAGCGAAAGGAGCTTCAGTTGGGGAAGTACCTCCGTGAGATCCAGCTGTGGGGTATTTTTTAAATTAGTGATCAAGGGGGAAAGGCCCCTTGTGGGTGGTACCATCTCTGGGGTAGTCTTGGGTTCTGTAAGAGAGCAGGCTGAGCAAGCCAGGGAAAGCAAGCCAGTAAGGAACATCCCTCCATGGCCTCTGCATCAGCTCCTGCTTTCTGACCTGCTTGAGTTCCAGTCCTGAATTCCTTAGGTGATGAACAGCTGTATGGAAGTGTAAGCTGAATAAACCCTTTCCTCCCCAACTTGCTTCTTGGTCATGATGTTTGTGCAGGAATAGAAACCCTGACTAAGACAAGTCCCAAAGAGATATATATTCCTGGGAGCGCCACACCATCTCCCAAGTGGCCCTGTTTTAAAAGGGCCCAAGAGCAGTGCCTGTGCCCGGGAGAGATCAGCAGCATGGTAGGGGCTCTGCTCACTTCTCAGGCTTGAGGTCTCTGTAAATAATGCCCAAGCTGTGCAGGTGGTCCAGGCCCAGTGCCAGCTCAGCCAGGTAAAACTTCACATCCTCCTCTGTAAACATGACCTGCAACAGGGAAAGACACACCCATCAGCTGGCTCACCCCGTTCCCCAGGAGCCAGGCTACCAAGCAGTCAGGGCCTCTTGGTGTGGAGGGCCTACCTGGGGACACAGTCAATGCATCGCATCTTTCTCTAATACACAAGTCACTCAGTGTGCTACAGTTTGGAAATAGCAAAGAATGGAAACACCCAGGAATAAAAGACTGGACTAAATTGCTTCCTCCCTCTGAAATCCCCCCCCCCCCCCGCCCTGGGGAAAATGGGCAGCTCTGCAGCCTTAAGGCAGAATAAGGTGTTTGCTCACATCCTGATACGTTCTGTATCTGAGACATACTGACACTAGAGGCCAGGCACAGAGAAGTGTGCAGAAATACATCTCATGTAAGAAAGGAGGGGTAGGACATGTATACAGAACATGGACAGAACTTATCTACAAAAAGGAACATTAGAAGGTTAAAGTAGAAACTAATAAGAAAAATGTTTATTTTCCAGGGGTAGAGAGACTGTGTAGTGATGAGACTTTATCATGAATATCTTTCTTTTGGAATCATGAAAATGGGCTGCCTAATTAAGCATTAATTATTTATTTTTTTTCCAGACAGGGTTTCTCTGTGTAGACCAGGCTGGCCTTGAACTCAGGGATCACCTGCCTCTGCCTCCCAAGTGCTGGGATTAAAGGCATGTGCCACCACTGTCCAGCTAAGCATTAGAGTTTTATATACTGAAAGCATGGTTCTGAGAGAGTGAGACTCCGTGGGTAAAGACTCTTGCCACCTAGCCTTGGAGCCCACATGGTGGAAGCAGAGAGTCAAGTCTTACAAGTTGTCCTCTGACCTTTGAATGCACGCGTATGTGTGCACGTGTCTGTGTCCACATGTCTGTCTGTGTGTCCCCATATAAACAGTTCCTTGTTGCTGTTTTAGAAAGTGTGAGTCTGGCCGGGCAGTGGTGGTGCACGCCTTTAATCCCAGCACTCGGGAGGCAGAGGCAGGCGGATTTCTGAGTTCGAGGCCAGCCTGGTCTACAAAGTGAGTTCCAGGACAGCCAGGATTATACAGAGAAACCCTGTCTCGAAAAACCAAAAAAAAGAAAGCGTGAGTCTCCCCGGTGCCCAGGGACTGCATCAGGTGTTTGTATATTCTAGACAAACCCTCTACCACTGACTTACTTCCCTACTATATATATTTTCAGTTGCTCAGGCAGGCCTGAATCCTGTAATCCACCTGCCTCAGCCTCCCAAGCAGCTGTAAGGACAGGGACAGGCCCTGTGTCACAATGCCTGGACAAGCTTGGTTCTCCCCACAGGTTGGACTGTATTCATGATCTTGTCTTTTACAAATGAGGTTCGGATCCCTTTCTACTGGGTCCTTTGTATTGTATCTTTTTTTTAGCATCATGGGTGGGTTTGGGCTCTTCTCCTTGGCCAGCACTCCCCTCATCACTCTCTCTCAGGCATCTGAGGGATCCCTTAGCAACCAGAAGTCACAGCAAGGCCACATTTAGGCCTGGTCATTCTCAGCGCATCCTGAGAGAAACTCTCAGAGGCAGGTGATGTTTCTGTCCAACAGCGTCGGGAAGTTACAGGCCTGCACCTTTGCTCTTCACTGGCCTCAGGATGGGATTGTCACATCCCAGCAGTGGGATGCTAGCTTACCTCCTTTGAGAGCCGTGTGAACAGGTCTCCACCACGCAGGAAGTCCAGAATAAGATAGAGCTTGCCCTCAGTCTGGAAAGCTAAGAGAGGAGAAAGGCAGCGTGGAATCAGCTGGGTCAGTGCCAGCTTGTCTCAGCCAGGCCTGAGAGGTGGGACAAGGGACGAGGAAGGCAGCAGGCCTACAGTAGGCAAGGGTGGACACTGAGGGGACGAGTGGCACTTGGGCAGGGTCGGTGACCTCACCATAATGCAGCTTCACCACGAACGGGTGGTTCACGTCAGCGAGGATGTCTCTCTCCATCTTGGTCCGAACACGGTCACGCACTGGCCAGAGGTGAAAAGAAGTCACTCAAACCCACTCAACTCAGCCTCTCCCCAAAGCCCACCTCTGGGTGAGGCTTCCCACTCAGCCTTCCAAGGCTCCCCAGCCTTCCAAGCACTCTCAGGGTGCTCTCACCCTCGGGACAATCAGCTGCTTCTTTCTTCCCTAGAATGTCCTCAGCCAACCCTTGGTCTCTCCTGGAGACATCCAGGCATAGTCCTTGTGTCTTGCCCAGTTGTCTAGCCTTACCTACCACCAGGCCCTGCAGCCACGGAGCAGCGTGTGCCCCAGGGTGCCTTATTTTCCGAGGTTCCCAGCCTTTGACTCTGGACCCCTTCAGCACACACTATCAAGTCCCTGTTCATGCTCCGTAACAATCCCTAAGTTCAACACTAAAATGTGGTTCCGGGTCTAACAGACTTTCTTCATGTGCTTTGTTAGTGTCCTTTTGCTTTGCAGCTGGGGAGGATTATTTGAGACAACCTCTCATGTAGGCCAGGCTTGATTCAAAGTCAGGGTGTAGCCAACACTGGCCTTGAACTTCTGATTCTTCTGCCTCTACCTCCACCATACAGGACTTCTGAATGTCTGATTAGGGGTGGGGATAAACAAAGATGGCAAGCAAATTCTGACCACCAACAGGTTTTTGGTTGACTAAGTTCAGACCCTACAACCTCCAGGAAGTATTCCTACCCTGCAGGCAAGGCTGGGACCCCTGGGCTCCCACAAGGCTGGCGTTTCCCGCCAGGACACGTCTTATTTTGTTTTTGGTTTTTTTTGTTAATGGTTTTTTGAGACAGGGTTTCTCTGTAAAGCCCTGGCTGTCCTGGAACTCACTTTGTAGACCAGGCTGGCCTCAAACTCAGAAATCCACCTGCCTCTGCCTCCCGAGTGCTAGGATTAAAGGCGTGCGCCACCACGCCCGGCCTTATTTTGTTTTAATTCTTGTATTTCTCTCACTAGATGTGGCAGAGGCCATGTACGGTTTTAACTAATCCCGGCACTTTCAAACACACCTCACATTTCAGCCACCGCAGGGACGTGGTTCCTCCTTTCTGGGGGAGTCCTTCCTTGCTTTACCATCTTGTTCTGGTAAATTCCTAACATCCTTCAAAGGCATAGGTCCCCCAGACACTATCTGACCCCTATGAATCCACAGCCCACCCCTCAACTCCTTGGCCTGCACATCCATGCTCACGCCTGGCATTGCTATACCCAACTGCCAGGCCAGGTAAGGACTCTCCCACCAGTCCATAAGCCTTTCACAGCAGGGCCACATCTTTGCATCTCTCTCCTCCCCTGAGACTCCCACAATCCCTCCTGAGGGACGATCCTACTATTAGCCTACACTAAAGCTACCATCATCCAGCAGACAGTCTTTGATAGGCTAAGGACAGATCAGACCTTAAGGCTGGCCCCTCCTTTCTCCCTGTTACACCCCCAGCTAGGGCTTAGCATGGGCTGTACCTGATTTCTGGCTATGTTGGTTCCCAGACCAATCAGAGTCAACTGACCCTCAGCCAACTATTAACCATCCTCATCTACTTTCTAAGTCCCCAGAATCCTTGACTTTAGCTTGGGGACCCATTCTGAACCTCTCTGTCGTCCAACTCTGTGGCCCTGCCCACCATTAATCTTCTCTTATGGATCCCCAGGTTCTACATTCTCAGGCTGCCTGCTGCCTCTTCTCTCGTGCCCTTCTCCTCCCCTCCTCTTCCTCCTCTTCTCTTGTCTTGTTTTGGTTTTTCGAGCCCTGGCTGTCCTGCAACTCACTCTGTAGACCAGGCTGGCCTCAAACTCAGAAATCCACCTGCCTCTGCCTCCCAAGTGCTGGGATTAAAGGCGTGCACCACCACTGCCCAGCTCTCCCATTATACCTCTATGGTCTGAATCTCCCAGGGGGTGGGGGTTCCCTTAGATTATCTTGTACCCCCAATACTCCCGTCTAAGCACTGGCCTCTACTTGGCTTTAGAGGAGGGAGGAGAGGCAAGGGCAGCTGAAGGTGGGCTTGTTTTCCACCTTCATGCCAGAGACTCCTAACGAGGCACCTCCCTCACCGGCTCCGTGACCCTGTAGCCTGGGCTTCTCCCTCATCCTAAGCCCAGCCTCAGTTCTTTCCAGGGACACACTCGAACTCACCTTTCAGCGTGGCCTTCTTTAATACTTTCATGGCATACAAGTGTCCACTGTCAGGCCGGGTGACCTTGCGTACCAGGAAGACCTGAGAAGGCAGAGGGTGGGACAAATCAGGAGGGAGGTGGGAGGTGGCTGGCTGGCCCAACTGGCTCTCAGCCTCCACAGTGACCTAGATGATCCCTGGGACCCCAAGTGGACCTTCAGCTCTCCCTGGGTAGGTCAAGGGGACCTGACCCCCCTTGCCCTCCGTTCCTTTGGTGCATTCCAAGGTAACCCCTGACATTCCACCTCACCACCTGTGATACCCTCCCAATAAGAGACTCGAACTTACTTTGCCAAAGGATCCTTGGCCCAGAACCTTGAGGAGCTCAAATTGGGATGGATCAGCCTTCTCAGAGCCAGCCTTGACGTGGTGTGTGATGGAGATCTCCTTGAGGACGCCCTCATCCTGACAGAGGGACAGAGCTGGTAGGTGTGGGCCCCTTTGTAGTCCTGGGCCCTTTTGTAGAAGTGGGGACCTTCCCGGGCAACATGGCATACAGCTTATCCAAGCCATCTACCAGATGGAAACAGGCCCAGGAGATCACTCCCCCAACAGCCGTCAGGCTCACGGGTACCAATAGTGCCTTAAAGGCCAACCACCAGAGTGTCAATTCAGGTGAGGCCCAGTTCCTGTGGCATAGATGTTCCAGCCTGCTCAGACACAAAGGGAGGTACAGACATGGCCAGGATGCGTTGACCAAGGCTTGGGTCTGGTGCAGGGACCTACGCAGGCCCTCCCTCAAGGCTCCCCTCCCCCAGCAGTTTGGCTTTTGCCACAATAGGAAGTAAGATCTGAGCTCATAATGAGGAGGTAGAGCCGCCCCCCTCTTTTTTTTGGGGGGGGGCCTAGGTTGGCTAAGATGAGATAAACTCTCTGGTTGTATGGATGAGACTGAAGTACACAGAGACCCAAGAGTCAGCCAGACATCCCGCAACCCACTCAGTGCCTATCTGGAGCAATTGAGTGTTACAACCAGAAACCCTATACCCTACCGAACTTCCCTTGATAAGCATTGGGTCACTGCTGNGGCTCCAGCCATCCACCCTCACTCTGTTACCTCTCTCTCTCCCCCCACTCCCCGGAGGGAGCCTGAGATCTGCCCTCTGGCCCTCCCCTTCATCCTCCTACAAAGAGAAAGCCCCATATCAACCCAGCTGCTGAGCAGATAGGTCCTAGATATCAGGGATCTGACAAGGTACCCAGTAGACAGAGACAGGCATCTGCCATGTAATGGCAGCCAAGGACAGACACCCATCAGACAAGACAGACAGACATACACATTCATCCAACAGGCAGGGAGGATGTATCGGCAACCAGCAAGAGATAGTCTGGAGACATTACTCGACAGACAGAAACAGACAGGCACATACAATGAACACAGAGAGGAGCTGGGAAACCTGTACCCAGTGGCAAAAGCAAGAATACACATCCACTATACAGAAGGGATCGCATGTCTCTGTGATAGAGACTCATCTGAACATGCAGAGACAGAAAGAAGAAGCCACTCAACACTTATCATGTTCCCAATTCATGAAGACAGGCACTTATCAACTAGAGACAGAGTCTGGAACCCAACAAGAGAGAAAGAGCTGGCAACAGAGAGCCAGGCAGAATTTGAGACCTCCACAGACTGACAGGGGTCCAGGGCAGACCCAGGCAGGTAGCAGGGCAGGGATCCCCAGGAAAGGACAGAGCAGGGAACCTAAGCCGCCAGCCCCAGTACCCAGCAGCTGTACTGGGTCAGTGGTCAGCCCCAAACTGAGGTCTTCCAAACGTTTCCAGGGAGTTCCTATGGAGCCCCAGGACTGACGAAGAGGTTCAAAGAGCCATCTCTTAACTGGACTCTCATCCAAATATCCCTAAAACTTCTAACCCCTCTGGGGGAACAGGAAACTGTGGTCCAGGTTCAAGACAAACCAATGACAGCGCCGTCCTGAGCCAAGTCCCTCCTCTGGGTTCTGTCTGACTGTAGTGGGCAGCCTACAGTCAGAGTCAGGAAAGGTGGGCAGGTTAAGTCAGCCAGAGCCCACTTCCTGCCCTCCCAAGCCTGCCCCTCTATCCGTCCTAACAGCACTCTAGAACTTTCCAATCCAAACCCTCACTCCGGGACTCAGAGGCTCTCCGCTGCACCATCAAACCCCTGAACACTGAGGGCCAGCCAGTCCCCAGAGAGTAATCTGGTGGAACAGGCAGAAGGCACAGCCCAGAGAGTGACTGTGCATAGGCCAAGGCCACACAGCAATTCTTGCTCACCCCACCCTGAGATCTGCTCCTCAACCCCGAGCTGTCTGCCCGAGTAGACCGCTTGGGGACAGATGCAGCTACCCGGAAACTCCAGGGGTCAAAGAGCTTCCCCCAAACCTATTCTGTGCAGAGTCATGCTGACAGACACTTCTGGAGAAGAACCACCCCTCTCCTCACCTTTCTGGGACAGAAGCCGGAGTCTCTCTCAGCCCTGGGGAAATCAGCGGGTGTTTGCATGTTGAGGCTCAGGCTGGTGACCAGAGGGGCCTGAGACTCCTACAACTTCTGCTTTTTTTAGCCTTCTTAGCCCAGAAGGCAGGGTCCCTGGCTCCCCTCCTTCTCACTTCCCTCTCAGCAGGAAGGAGGAACTCAAAATGGGTTAGGCTCCCCTGCTAAGGAGGGGACACTGCAGACACTGCAGACCCCAAGGTAGGACTCCGGGAGAGACCAAAGGTGGATACCTTTTTGTCTCCTGACCCCCAAGGAGTGAAAACAGGAAAGCAGACCCAAGTCACAAGGTCATGAGATGCCCACACAACAGGCATTCAGAACTTGAAAATATATACCCTGGGGGCTTCCCGAGGACATATGGGACAGAAGTCTGTGCCGGTCTGGCTGACATAGCCAGGAACTTAAAGAACCCTTCCCCAACAGAGCAGACAGCACCCTGCCTGGTCCTAAGTCCCGGTGATAGACAAGAAATCAGGATCCAAGAAGAAGATGATGAAGAGGCTACCGAGAGCAGGAGTGGACCAGGCCCACCCCTTTCTCCAGGGCTTCAGCTCCTCTGATGCTAACACAGCCACAGAACTGACAGATTCGCTCTGCCTGGTGACAGCCCAGTGTAGAAACACATGCCCCCCACGCACCCCGCATTTCCCCTTCCCTGTCCTCACAGGGCTCTGATAACAGTCTGTGGTAAATGGCCCATGGAATTGTGAAAGATGCCTCCCAAGACCAAAGCGCTGACTGCTTCTTCAGACAGGGGCAGTCAGCCTGCCCAAAGATTCTCCACAAGCGCTTCTGTCAGGATTCCCTCAACCCGCCAGTCCCCATTAACAGGGAAAGAAGCACTGTAGCTACCAGGGTACCAGAAGGGACAGGAAGAAGAAAACGGTCTCAGGGTTTCCTTAGCGGAACCGTGTGAGGACCTGAAGCCTCTGATGAGGAGAAGGAGGAGCACCATTACATCCCTGGCCCTCCCCAGAGCAGCAGGAAGAAAAGCCTAGCGCCACACCATCTGATCTTTGTCCTCTTGGGCCTCCACTCGGGGCCTCTTGCTATAATCAAGCCTACTTGTCGGTTGCTCATCCTAAGGGCCACTCACATTCCCTTCCCCAGCTGGCAAAATCTGCAGGAGCTCCCAGGTGTGTGTCCCAGCGTGCCCCTCAGCAGGCTGGCTGTGCCTAGGCATCCTCGGGAGGGGCTAGTCCCAGGCACCAGGTCAGGCCAGGGAAGAAGCACTGAGCACTAAGCCTCCCATCCCATCCCATGAGCACGGAAGCACTCGGTCCTTCAGCCTTTGCTGATATAGGTCCACAGGCCTGGGCTTGGCACAGCACCCAAGGAAGGACCATTGCCCAATTTCAGTGATAAGGAGACAGGACTCAGAAAGAAAGTGACCAGCCCCAAGCCATGAGGACGGAACAGGGGACAGTAAAGGTTAAACTAAAAAACCTGCACCTGCAGGAGAAGCCAAAACTTTAGTTTTCCTGCATTTCATCACTGACTCCCCCCACCCATCAAAGCGTTCCTGCAAGCGTTAGACATTGGCCTCTCCTTGGGACATAGTTGACAGCTCCTGGCCCCTGCTTTATTCAGGTGGGAGACAACTGTCCTGCCTCAGAGCTGCAGTTAAGATGCTGTCACTGCCCAGAGGTGCAGAGACGCAACTCCCACTTCTGGAAGACCTACTTCTGTCAGGTCGACCCAGAACTTCTACTTGTCCGTACCCTACCTGTCTTTCCCAGGTGCGACTCTTACTCACCACACTCGTTCCGGGTGCCCTTCACCCCAGTACCCAAACACGTTCAGTGGACGAGGGTCCGTTTTACAGTTGGAGTCATAGACGGAGAGGGGACGGTTCTAGAAGGTTCAAACTATCCCCTTGGAAGGATGTCTCCGGGAGCCAAATGGGCCATGGAGAAAAGACACTGTAAACAAAACCTCTTTCTATTTAGACCACAGGCTCTCCCCAGGGCAGGCTGAAGGAAGAGGGCCCTTCACGCATCCCAGGCGCTAAGCAGGCAGTCTGGCCAGTTCCGGTCATCCACAGAGGTGTCTCTCAATATTTGAGGCTGCTTGAGGCTACCCATAGCCCAGTCACATCCTGCCCAAGCTGGAAGGCCAGGGGAGCATAAGGGATCCGGGAGGGATCAGGGTTTCATAAACAGGAAGAGAAGAGGGGAGGGCGGGAGATACTCTGCTCTCAAAATAGACCTGCAGGCACTTCAAAGGGGTCCAGCTCCGGAGATAGCCAGAGGAGGGGGCCTGGGTTATCCAGTCTGCTCCCAGGAGGGGAGGGGGGTGTAAGTGGAGCTCTGATGTTCCTGAGGATATCAAGAGTACACAGAAGACAAAGAGATCCAAAGAGTGATTGCCCTACACCATCAATGCTATAAATCCCAACACTCTTTCCATCTGTAATGGATAAAGGAGCCAGCATTAGATAGCAACACTGGGTATAGACCTTGAGGAATACTGGTTTTTTGTTTTGTTTTGTTTTTTAAAGATTTATTTATTGATTATGTTAAGTACACTGTAGCTAGCTTCAGACACACAAGAAGAGGGCATCAGATTTCATTACAGATCTGTGAGCCACCATGCGGTTGCTGGGATTTGAACTCAGGACCTTTGGAAGAGTAGTCAGTGCTTTTAACTGCTAAGCCATCTCTCCAGCCCCTTGACGAATACTGTTAATTTGTACATAGCACAATCTCTCTTCAAGGTGGCCCTAAGAACTAGATTCTTTTTTTTCCTTGTTTTGTGGCAAGGTCCCGATAAGTAGCCTTACTGGCCTGGAACTTGCTATGTAGACCAGGCTGGCCTAGAACTCACAGATATCCACCTGCCTCAGCCTCCAAATGCTGTGATTAAGGGCCTGTGCCATCATGCCCAGCAAGATAGGCTCTGTTCTGTCCTTTGAAGGAGCAACTTGTCCCTGGCTAGGCAAACAAAGAACAGGAAGAGAGCCCAGATTGTCTGGCTCCTAAGTCTCATCTCCACATGGAAAGCCTGTGTCCATCTCTGGCTACTCAAGGCCCAGGCAACTGCTAACTCCCCAGGGAAGGTAGGCCGGTGGCCCAGAGCCCACCCAACCTTCCTTCACTTGCCACACACAGCAGAGACCACCTCTCTGCTCCACATTCAGCCATGAGCTCAGGTGACACTGGTTGAAGATGCCTGCACCACTCACCACTCTCCAGAGAGGAAGGTGGGGATCCAGAAGCTGTATGCCCACACCCATGTGATTTCCCCATCTTAGCACCAACTGCAGTGTTCCTGTCTCTGCCCTCCCTCCATGCCTGGGTGCTCTCTGAGGCTGTGCGGTGTCCAGTGCGTCTGGGTGAGGGGCGTCTCTCAGTGAAACAATATAATGCACCAAGTATGCGCTGAAGGACAGTCGGCCTGTTCCATCCGCTACACAACAATGAGGTCCTACAGCAGGTTGAGCGCCCCCTAGTGTACCAAGCACAGAAGTAGCCAGTGAGGACCCTTGAGCCACAGTCAGGGCTGAGTTTGCACTCAGAGCTAGCTGGCACCTGGGGTGGTAGATACCCACTGCTCTTTCCTCTTCAGGAACTCACCAGCCAGGGAGGAATGTGGCTCCAGGCAAACAAAGCTTGACCCCCATCACTGTATGACATAAGCCTTCATTTTTCTCATCTGGGAAAAATGTTCTACCACTGAAATGGTGCACAGGGCAGGAGAGATGGCTCTTTGGTTAAGAACATTGACTGTTCTTCCTGAGGACCCAGGTTCGATTCCCAGCACCTACTTAGCCACTAACAATCATCTCTAATTCCCATTCCAGAAGACCTGACATCCTCTTGTGATCTCCTTGGGCACCACACATGTGAGGCACAGACACGCATAAAAGCAAGACACCTATATGATAAAATACAAACAAATAAAAGCTGGGCAGTGGTGGCACATGCCTTTAATCCCAGCACTTGGGAGGCAGAGGCAGGCGAATTTCTGAGTTTGAGGCCAGCCTGGTCTACAGAGTGAGTTCCAGGACAGCCAGGGCTATACAGAGAAACCCTGCCTCAAAAACAAACAAATAAACAACAACAAAAAAAAACAAAAAACCAACCAAAACAAAACAAAACAAAAATAAATAAATAAATGAGCATAGAGCTTCTAGTTTGATGCCAAGCACAGTTCAACTTTTTCCACCATGTGGCATCTGAGAGCCCCAAGTCATACTCTCTCCACCCCGGTACCTTCCACCTCAGAACAGGGCCTTAGGCTGTGGAATGAGCACAGGTTCCTGCTTCAACAAGCTTCCTGACCGTTGGCCCCTCTCTTGGTTTGGTTTTGAGACAGAGGCTAAAGTAGCTCAGGCTAGTCCAAAACTCACTATACACCAGATATGACTTTGAAATCTTGTTTCTCCTTTCTACCTCCCTAGAACTGAGATTACAGCCTACTCCAGACCTGGCCCTCTTGACCCTTGAGATACCAAGCTCACTAGCAGTTCCCCCAAACCTCTACTGTGACCCCTTGAATCTTCAAACCTAAGATCTGAGTGCCTTGGTCTCCAATGGATCACTCTGGGTTTGTTTGTTTGTTTGTTTGTTTGTTTTCCTGAGACAGGGTTTCTCTGTGTAGCTGTGGCTATCCTGAACTCACCCTGTACACCAGGCTGGCCTCTACTTCACAGAGCACAGGGAGTAAAGGCCTGCACTACCACTCCCCAGCTCCTCCCCCATTTTATTACAAGGAAACTAGGAGCAGCTCTTTTGTGAGATCAGTCTTTAGACAAGGCCAGAGATAACAAAGGTCCAAGCTACAAGGTTTACTGGCCCCCAAGGCTCCGTTGCCACAGTAACCAACAGCAGGAGTGAGCAGGAGCCTACATCTATACATGCCCCACCACACCCAGCTCAGCTACCTTATCTTAGGAAACTAAGTCAATGTAAACATCAGAGCCAAGCCTGACTCTAAATCAAAGGTCACACTTACAGCTGGGCTGACCTAGGCCTGGAAGGCGGGGCCTTGGGCAGGAAGTTGAACAGAGCAACACACCAGGGTAGTTCCAGCATGTGCCAGGCGGTTACCATGTCAGGTCCTTCACTTCAGTCCTGGGCTACTCCCCAACTTTCAGATGAGGACAGAAATGGAAGAGCTCTTGGGTGGGGCCGGGCACCTGGAATCTGGGTTTGCAGAGATCCTGCCCAGCGGGCTTTCAAAGCTTCTCAATGGCATTATCTCTGTGACCTAACAGCTCTCTCTCTCTCTCTCTCTCTCTCTCTCTCTCTCTCTCTCTCTCTCTCTCTCTGTGTGACTTAGGCGTGGTTCTTCCTACTACGGAGATGAGAAAGGCAGGGCTCAGAGAGGACAAGGTACCCAACTAAGGTCGTACAGGAGCTTTGGGCTATGTATAATAGCAAGGCTGACAGGTGAGATAGCTCAGTGGGTAAAGGCAGTGACTGCCAAGCCTAACAAACGGCCTTTGATCCCTGGCATCTGCCTGACAGAAGGAGAGAACCGTGCTCAGCAAGTTGTCCTCTGACCTCCACACATGCCTAGGGACATGCATGCGTGCACACATACACACAAGAGCATACACAAAATTATTAAATGAAAGTATAGTACGAGTTTTTGGCTGGACATGGTGGTGTACACCTTTAACTCTAGCACTTGGGAGGCCACACAAGGCAAATGGATCTCTGAGTTTGAGGCCAGCCAGAGTTACACGCCAAGACCCTGTCTAAAAAAAATTAATTTTAAAAAAGAACAACAAGCCAGGCAGTGGTGGCACACGCCTTTAATCCCAGCACTTAGGAGGCAGAGGCAGGCGGATCTCTGAATCCGAGGCCAGCCTGATCTACAGAGTGAGTTCCAGGACAGCCAGGGCTACACAGAGAAACCATCTCGAAAAAAAAACGAAAAAAAACGAAAAAACAAAAAAGAACAACAATAAAAGTACTAATTTTTTTTTTTAAAATAAAAAATAGGACGGGGTAAAGGATTGGCAGGCTAGAGGAAAGCCTCCGGGGGAAGCAGAGACAGCTGGGATAAATGGTTACACCTTGTTCTGGGAGCTAGGAGTCTCAAGCAGCCATCTGAGAGGCACTGGGCACAGTCAGGCTAGAAAAGCCACCAGGTTCCCTGTCCTACTGCTTCCAAGCCCCTGAGGCACCCACTCCCACTAAAGAGCTCAGCAGGACACACACAGCTCGCCAATCACTCCGTTGGCACAAACTGCAAGGTCATAATAAACCCAGGAAGTGTTGTGGAGTGTGTGGGTCACAGCCAGCCAGAACTCCTGGATCCTGAACCTGCTCCTGGCCCTTCCTGGACCACACCTTTGAGACCAGGAGTGAACGCTCCCTCACCTTTGAGGTAGGAAAGCTGAAAGCAGCGGTCTCTGTCCTGAGCAGAGAGAGAGTCAGAGGAAGAGAGCCAAGCTATGCAGAGAGATGAGAGGCCGGGGCCTCCACATCAGGTGGTGTGAGCATCCTCTCTCCTCTCTAACCCAGACTTCACTGAAGTCTCCTGTCCTCACCTTGGATGGCTGAAGTGCAGCTTCTTCCCCTGAAGCCTGTCCATTCTGGAAAAGAGAAACAAAAGGAAGGGAAACGTCACAATTTACCTGTAGAAAGAGACAGACAGACAGACACACACACACACACACACACACACCCTGGGACACTCCATCCTTGGCTGCTCCAGGGAGGCAGAGGCGACCAATCCATTCTACACGGTTCCCGTTCTATGCGGTTCCCCTCCACCCCTGCTTCACTATGGAAGAATCAAGTTCTCTGTCAACAGCCCCTCCCAAACCCTGCAGGGTAATCCTAGGACTCAGGATACCTACCCTCCTCCTCTGCCTACCAAACACCCCATCTATCTTCAAAGTCTCAGCTCAAATATTACCTCTTCCTAGAGAGAAGGAAGGGGCTCACACACAGCCAAGCTCCGTCACGCAGGTGGTGCAACCTTCTGCAAACTAACCATGATAGCTCCCTATCTGGACCACTGGAATAGATACCCTAACTTTCCAAAATTGTTCTAAGGATGGAATTAGACAAAGTTGGAGCAGGTGTCCTCTGCTGGTGGCTTCCCTGGCCCTGCTCTACTTTGTAAACGTGATGGCAGGTAAGGTGATGGCTGTATCCACCACTACATCTTTGCATTTCTCCACAGTACCACTGGTCACATATAGACTCACTCTTCCCCATAAGCGGGGAGACCTGCCTGGGCGAGCAGACCCCAGGGCCTGTACCACAGCTGCTCTGTGAATGCCTGCTGCATGTCAAGGCTGGGCTCTCTGCCCCACACCTGTGGTACTGTCTAATCTTTCTGACAGCCTGGGAGTTAGGCCTTGGCTCTCTAGGTAGAGGCGGACGCCAGGGCTCAGAGGGGACTAAAGATAGAGCCCTCACTCAACTGAGAAGCAGGGATCTGAAATGTCTCCTCAAACGTGGGGTAAGGTCTGCTGCTGAGTGGCCTCCACCTCAGCCAGGGAGCTGCCTGCAAGGAGAGGCAGGGGCACAGCCCAGCTCTGAGATCCGGGTTCTTCCTGACTTTACACCAGATGGAGTCGACATTCCCTGGGGTATAACACAGCTGGTCTTTCTATTCCTACATGCTATGAAGTCTGAAACCCACCTGAAGCTGCCCCTACCCTTCCTGGCATGGACTGAGTACAGTGAGACAGACAGGAGGTTTCCAAAGGCTGGGACTTTGGAGCTGAGGATCAGGTTCACAGGGCAGCTTTGGTCTTGCTTGGCAGCAGCAGGTAAAGCCAGGTTCTGTCTATTATGTAACCTCCTGCGCCTAGAGTAGCTGCCCCCTGCCTGCCAGGACATCCTTCCTGCCCTGAGCCCCCTTAATGCCCCTAATCCTCCCCAAGAGCCAAGTGTTATATGGGTGTACACACACAGAGACACAGACACTCATCCACACACACACTTTCAGAAGGCACAGGTTGGTCAGAGCCTAGGCAGATGCACTTGCGGAGTTCAGCTCATTCAGCTGTCTAGATGTCACAGAGGAACTGTCTGTCCCACCTATAAGCACAAACAGCCTGCCTACCAGCCCCTGCCACAGCCCTCCAGAGCTATTCCAGACCCTCCTTCATCTTCCTGCTCATCAATCAATTCAGTCTCTGTCCACTGAAAACCTCCCATCCCCTGTCACTGGGACTAGTCTAGAACAGAGTCCCAGCGCCTCAAGGTCACCGTCTCTAACCACCCAGCACCAGGATTAAAAAACTGTGTGTTCAAATTTTGGCCTCTACCATTTGCATGGCCCCGAGGAGGTCATTATACTTCTCATGGCTCAGTCTTCTCACCTGTAAAATGGGACTAAATGGGCCGCTGCTTAATGTCAATGAAATCAAGCCATAAATACACAGCTGGCATGGGACTGGCCCATAAAGAGTAGCCACGGGAGCCATTATCATTGTCACCTCTACCCAGTTCCCGTCTTTTTATTAACTCATACAGAAGCCTTTGTCTTCTGGCCTGTTAAAGTAGTAAGTCAGACAACATTTACCACAAGAATGTCTGTCCAAGTGGCCAGCCATGAAGACCCACACCACGTTCACCTGAAGGGCACTCTTGATAAAAAGAGATGAATTCTGACATTTTCATCCACCTGAAAGTATTTCAGGGCAGCCAAAAATAACCTTTCTCAAGCTTTAAACACATGGACTGCGGGTGCAGGACTGATGAGAACGGCTCATCAGTTTAAGGTGCTTGCCACCAAGCCGGAAGACCTGAGTTCGATCCCTGAAAAATCACAAAATTGTGGAAAGAGAGAACTGGCTCCACAATGTTATCCTATGAACTCCCCCCCCCCCCCGCCTGCGTGCATACACACACACGCACACACACACACACACACACACACGAGTGCCTATGTACACACATCATGTGTAAATACACACAAAAATAACTACTAACAATATCTTAACAATGGGCCACTTCGTGAATTTGCGCCATCCTCACCCAGAGACCATCTAATCATTCCGTGTATCATTCCAGTTTTAGCAAGCTCTAGTGAGTGCTCTTAGGGGCTTCCGCTGAAGTGATCTGAGACTCTGAACAGACCTGTTCCATGTGACTGAGCATTTATATGGTGGCTTACCCTAACAAGAAGCCCTTTCTACCCTTCTACTGGGACTCCGTTCAAACTCTACCTCCTCTGCCCACCCAGCCCCTAATTCTTTCCTCTCTCTGCAGACATGGCATTGAGCAGACACGGCATTGAGCAGACACCTAAACTCAGGAGGGGGCATGATTTGTCTTTTATCCTTAGTTCTGAGCCAGGGTCAAACATACAGTTTGACAAATGAAAGGTGAAAAGTCAACCCAGCAGAGACAGCAAGGAAGCCAAAGTAGGTTCTTTATTTGTTTGTCTTTTTGTTTTGTTTTTCGAGACAGGGTTTCTCTGTGCAGTCCTGACTGTCCTGGAACTCACTCTGTAGACCAGGCTGGCCTCAAACTCAGAAATCCGCCTGCCTCTGCCTCTGCCTCTGCCTCTGCCCCCAAGCGCTGGGATCAAAGGTGTGCACCACTACTGCCCGGCCAGAGTAGGTTCTTGTTACCGTATTTTTTAGCTGAGGTTCAGCACAAGGGCTCACCACAGCTAGCAAGTGGCAGCCATGGGTTCATGACTCAAAGTCATGTGTTTGCGAGCCTAAATCCCTGACGAAGGAGAGAAGGCATAGCAAGAGGTGTCAAGTTGTTTTTAGGTAATTCAGGCACCTCCGCCACCAAGCCTTGTTTAGTTAGGATCCTACCTTATGGACCCATTTCTCAGGATCTCTAGAAAAGTGATTCATCCTCAATAGAGGACAGGAGGGACAGACAGGATGGCAGAGATCATCGGCCCTCTTGGCACCCTCTTGGTCTGACATGTGGGACAGCGGGAAGAACACAGCTGGCTAACTGCAAAGCCACCACCACTAGTGGCTCTGAGTGAGAGTCGTCACATCCCTTTTCAGTGTCTTGGTTTCTTCCTCTGTACCATGACTCCATGTCTATCGTGTCAGAAGCTGCACTCTATGACCTAGGAGACTGAAAGAAGTCTGTCTAAAAAGCCTATGGGGTGCTGGAGAGATGTCTCAATGGTAAACGGCACTTGTTGCTCTTCCAGAGGACATGAGTTCAAATCCCGGCACCCCTGTCTAGCAGCTCACAACTGCCTGTAACTGAAGCTTGGAGGGGTGGTGGGGATCCAATGCCCTCTTCTAGCCCCTGGGGAAACTGAATTTTAAAAAGGCCTAGGGGGAGATTTAACTCAGAGGTAGAGTACCTGCCTAATACACATAAGGCCCTGGATGGATGGATGAATGGATGGATGGAAGGAGGGGAGGGGAGGGGAGGAAAGGGGAGGAGAAAGAACATGAAGACCAGACCCTGGGACCAGGGAGAAAAGCCTGAGACAGGGGAGGTCCCCTGGCCTCTTGGAGCACTCTACTCTCCTCTCTTGCTCAAGAGCACAGCTAATAAAGATGGACACCTGCTCAGAACCCCTAGTGCCCTGTACCCCTTCCAGTAGTTAGAGTCGGGTCCTAACACACGTTTCTTTCCACCTACGGGTCCAGCGCAGCTTCTGGAAAAGCTGGGAGTAGAACAGATAGGAAAAGACAGCACGTGCCCTGCAGGCAGGAAGCAGCCCCAGGAACTGGGTTCTGAGCCCAGCACTGGTAGCCCTGGGCACTGCTGGAGCCTGGGGGCCAAGTGCCAGGACACTGCTAGCCCTCAGCCAAGGCTGGACAAAGGCCCTGCAGCCCGAGAAATGTGTGCCAACATCCGGAGCTGCTCTCTGCCTACCTGCCACCTGTGCCAGTTTAAACCCACCCCATACTCATCTTTGAGTCGCCCTTGCTTGGAGGGGAACAGTGACAGCACTGAGTTCTAATCTGGCCCAGATATTCATGCACACACCAGCATCCCTGAGTCCTGCCGTCCTATTTGAAAATGGGGGTCATCATTTCTAACTTGACAAATTGTGAAAATTAAAGTAGCATGACATCAATAAATAGCAGCTGGTGAAGCCCTGCCAGGACAGGACCTGGAGACAAGGTCCTGCTGCTTTCAGCAGAACCAAGAAAAGCCCAGGTAGCATCCTCACCCCTACGTCCAATTGGTTTAGTCCTCCTGGGCCCTGCCTGCCAGCAGACCATTTCTGGTGACAGCAATGGGAAGACAGGGCAATTCAGATCCCAGACCTCTTCTGCCAAAGGCCCTTGCCAGCCCCCTTACCTGCTTCCTTCCTGGCCACAATGGCGCCAGTACCTGCAGGCTAGGCGCTGTATCACTTACGCATCATCTGCATGAAGAACAGCAGGGCCCTGTTCTCAAGTGAGCATGCACACCCTCACTGCCCCACAGCTCTGGTTACCCAAACAATAACACCCAGTCCACAGGCACCTCCATGGCCTGGGGGAGGGGACCTACGCAGCAGAACCCAGGGTTTGCACCTTGTCAGGCCCAGGAAGTAGAGCTAGAAACTCATCTGTGGCCCTGGAAGGAGAGGCCCAGACAGCTTGAAGATGGACTAAGAGCCACACAGCATTTCTGAAGTGGAACTCAATGAAAAACTCCTCTCCCCCATCCCAGGAAATGTGACAGTCTCTGCTCGCTCGGCAGAATTCAGGTGCAACAGTATTCAAACTAAGATGTTTCCGGTTTAACCTGGTCCCCACGAGGCTGCCTCTGGCCTCAGGATTTCCCAAAGGGAAGCAGGAAGTGCTGCCCTGGAGGAGGCCAACACTCCTCTACCCTCCCGCTAGGGTAAGCTGTGAATCCCTAGGCTGAGTCCCTCCCTAGCCATACCCAGCTCAGGCCTCCCTTCCTCTGAAGGCCCAGGTGGCAAGGGCGTGCCCAAGAAAAGGAGTACACCTCTGAGCCTTCCCTCGGGCCTTGTGCCCCAGTCCTAGGGGTGCGGGGGGTGGGGGGGTGGGGTGGGGGTGGGGGGTGGGGATACCAGGGGCTGCAGAGAGCAATGCTCCTCACCTAGGAGGGTGAGTCAGCCAGACAGCCTCGGAGCGCTTGTGTAGGGCCTGTAAAACCCCCGTGGCAAAGATCCCAGAACAATTTACTCCAAATTGCGCCTTCAGGTTGGTTACCTAATCCAGCCGCGCCCACCCTCCAATAGCCAGTGTAAGCCATCCCTTTAAAGGGGCAGCATGCCCTGGGTGCCTTAAGACTTGGGCAGCTCACTGTGGATCCTCTCTCTACCCGTGGTCCTGAGAGACAGGGCTTACGGTGACTGACCTGAGGTACCAAGCATAGGTAAAGGGGTTCAAGCCAGGAAAAAAAATCATCTAGGTTCTGGGATCAAGTGAGGTCTCCTGTACCCCAGAACAGCTCCAGTGAAGGCAGAGTTTCAACTGCCTCCTTCTCAGCAGGAGAGCAGGGAAGTTTTAAAGTTGCTGGTTCAGAACTTGACCTTGATCCCAGAGTGACAGGACACCACAGAAGTGGCCTCCTGCATGCTCAGGGTTGGACCACAAAGCCCTAAAAAAGGCAGGAGTTGTTTCTGGGAAAGTCTAGGTGGCAAAAGCTACACAGCCCAAGGGCTCAGCCTTTTCTACAGGAAAGGTAGAAGGAGGGAGAGGGAAAGACGGAGTCAGAGTCTCTTCTACAGAGACAGTCTTCACAAGGTCTAAGGCTTTCCCCACTCTTCAGCATAATCTGAAGTAGGAAGACCCGGTGTCATTAGCTTTAGGGCAAAGGAGAGCAGGCTCCAACTCCAGAGGTGGTATCGTCCCCCGTTCCATAACTGCCTGGGATTCAGCAGGGCTACCTTCCTAAGGTCAGAAGTGGAGGAACGAAGAGAGGTCTTGGGGAGAGGGAACGGTGAGAAACCTGATTCCCATGATCCTTGTCTCTAGTAGAAGCCCAGACATCTGACCCAAGCCTTTCCCTTCTGCACTGATTGAGGCAACTCCCACAGCTACTAAAAGATGATAAGCAGGATGGGTCCTAGGGGTCAGATCTCAACACCCCATGGAGATCCCTCTCCTGGTTACCGCGGGGAGATACTGAGAGCCCAGCAGAACCATCCCCTACACACGCACACCCGGAGCACAAGGGGGTGGAGCCGGACAGTGGGCTAGAGACCGGAGGGCACTCACGTCCCCGCGGGGCTGCAGAGACGCCGCGGGCCGCCCCCGCCCCGCCCCGGTGCGGATCCGGGCTGGCCGGCCGCTGCCGCCTGTCCCCCACCCCCCTGCCCGCCCCTCTCACTCACCTCCGGGTCCAGCGGCACCAGCTCCATGAGCGGCCAGGGCTCCTTGAGCTGGGCGAGCGGCATCGCGCCGCCGCCGGACCGCCCGCGCTCCTCCCGGCGGCCCCGGGCTGTGCTGCCTCTGGGCCCCGGGGTCCCTGCTACTACACCGAGACCCTCACACGCCCCCGAGCCCCTCGCGCTCTGGCTGGGCCGTCCGCCGCCGCCACGGCACTCGCACTTCGGCTCGCTCCGTCACCCGGCGCCGCCGCGCCCATTGGCTACCTGCGCAGGGGCGGGGTCTGGATAGCCCCGCCCAGTTCCCCCACGGCGCGGCATTCCCGGCGCGGACCCCCACCCCCAACGCGCCGGGAGTCAGCCTCGCCTTCACGGGAGACCCTGGCCCACCGTCGGCCCTACCCACCGGAGGCTCTGCGGGTTCCGTCTTCCCGGGCTCTGTGCCGCTTTGCAGACCTTGCTAGGGCCTCGGTTGTCCTGTCCTAGCAGCCTTTGGGATGTTAACCCAGATGTGCCCTCTCCCTCCAGGGGGAGGGGCTGCCACCCCACATTTACATGGGACGTCCTGGGCCTGATCCCGACTAAGGCGTGGAAGGAGCCTGCCTGGGCCGTGTGCCTTCTGGCTCTCAGCTCGACAAGCCCTAGGATCGCCCCCTTCCGAAAGCTTCTGCACATCAAGGGAGCTCACGCTTTGGGGTCTTCAGGGGGACCCCGTGTCCCAAGCCAGCCAGCGCCAGGACCCACAGCGCCCCCAGGGTGATTTCCTAATACGCATTTTTTTTCCTCCCTCCTTTTGTGCCCTATCACTCGAGGGCGCTGGTTTCGGGCCAGGTCCGCGCCTCTTCCGTGGCAGACCAGATTGTGGTCTGACTTGAGCATGAGTCCCTGAGAAGAAGGCAAAATCCAGTTCTGGTGGGATCATGATTCTCTCTGGTAATATTTGGCCTGCTTTTAAGGAGATTTTAGGCCCCAGGTGTCGTGAGGCTTACTCTCAGGTGAGAGACGAGCTGGCTATTTTATTAAAAGCCTCCAGCGAAGCCAGGCGCCATTGATAAGGAATTTTTTGTTACATTTCCTTGTTTGGTTATGGGCATGGAACCCAGGCTTTGCCGGCCTGGTCGTGCTGAGTACCTCCGACCTCCACCTTCAGGCAGCTTGTGATTTTTTGAGACTCCACCCCCTCCTAGTAGACTCCCTAAGCTATTTATCTGAAATCACACAGCAGGTCAGGAGCACACTGGTGTTTAAAAGAGTGTGGGGTGGGTCCGTGGGTTGGCTCAATGGGTAAATGAGCTTGCCTGCCGTACAGATGCCCTGAGTTTGATCCCCAAGCCCCATGTGGTGGAAAAGAACCAACTCATATGCACAGGGACAACCTTCCCCGATAAAGAAATTTTAATGCAGTACATTTTTAAATGGAGAGAAGTCACTCGTGCCTTTAATCCTAGCAGTAGGGAGGCAGAGGCAGGAGGATCTCTGTTCAGGGCTAGCTTGGGCTACTTAGCCAGTTCTAGGCCAGCCAGGGCTACACAGTAAGAACCTGTATCGAAACAAAACAAACAAACCCCCAGACCCCCAAAACCCAAATAAATAAATAGATAGATAGATAGATAGATAGATAGATAGATAGAAATAAATTTAACCCAGGAGATTTAGGCCAGAGGATTGTGATTTTGAGGCCAGCATGGGATGCATAATAGAGATGTTGTCTAAAAATCAAAAATTAAATTAAATCAAGAAAGAAATAGGGCTGGTGAGATGGCTCAGTGGGTAAGAGCACCCGACTGCTCTTCCGAAGGTGATAAGTTCAAATCCCAGCAACCACATGGTGGCTCACAACCATCCGTAACAAGATCTGGCTCCCTCTTCTGGAGTGCCTGAGGACAGCTACAGTGTACTACTTACATATAATAAAATAAAATAAATCTTTAAAAAAAAAAGAAGAAAGAAATAAAAACAGATGCTGGTTTCCCAGTAAGCATTTGTAATCTCACTGCAGAGGCTGCTAACATGGGATCTCATTGGTCAGCCAGGCTAGCCAAATAGGTGAGTTCCAGGTTCAAAGAGAGACTCACACAATAAAAAGATAAACCTAGACATACATAGGTACACACATGCACATACTCAGACATCCACATGTACCACAGACCCGTGCACATATGCATGCAGACACATGTACACAGACACATGCACATATGCTTGCAGATACGTGTACACAGACACATGCACATATAACACACACATTCACATGTACATATGCATACATGCACAGGCACAAAGACACATGCACATATGTGTACATACACATGTACAAGCACACACACACAATGAAGTAGACACCAATTTCTCCAAAATCTACATGCCCCCTTATCCCAAGTCTTCCCTTAGTGGAATCACTGATGACTTCAACTGCATTTTGAGTAGAAAGGACTTTGAAATCCAAAACAAAAAACAAAAAAACATCAACTTGAATTCCAAATCTGCCCTCTCTTTAAGCATTGGACAACTCCTGTCTTTAAGTTCAGCTTCTTTATCTGAAAATTGGGAATTATAACTCCAATCTTTTAGGTCTGCAGTTAGGACTAAAGTCATAGGCCCTCTCAGCATGGTGGCACAAGCCTGGAATTCCAGCACTCAGGAGGCTAAGGCAAGAGGACCTTGAGTCTGGAGCAGGTCATCCTGGATTATATAGTGAGACTGTATCCTAGAAAAAGAAAATAATAATAAAAAAAAAGAAAAAGAAAATAAATCTAAATACAGTCAGATGTGATGATCTATGCCTATAATTGCAGCTCTTGGGAGATGGAAGGCAGAAGAATTCTCAGCTTCCTATTGAGTTCTAGGCTAGCCTGTGCTACAGAAGACCCCACCGCAAAACATCTGGCAAGATCACTCATCCGGTAAAGGAAAGGGTCCTGCCACCAAGCATGAAGATGTGAGTTTGATTTTCAGAATCCACAGAGTACGGGGAGAAAACTGACTCCCCAGATTGTCCTCTGACTTCCACGTGTGCCCTGTGCACTTGGAAGCACACAGAGAAATAAATTAAAGTGTTAAAAAAAAATCACTCCTTAGGCTGGAGAGCTGGCTCAGCAGTTAAGAGCACTGACTGCTCTTCCAGAGGTCCTAAGTTCAATTCCCAGGAATCACATGGTGGCTCACAAGGACCTATAATGGGATCTGATGCCCTCTTCATTTTTGGTTTTGGTTTTGGTTTTGGTTTTGGTTTTGGTTTTGGTTTTGGTTTTGGTTTTGGTTTTGGTTTTGGTTTTGGTTTTGGTTTTTTGAGACAGGATTTCTCTGTATAGACTTGGCTGTCCTGGAACTCACTTTGTAGACCCAGGCTGGCCTCGAACTCAGAAATCCGCCTGCCTCTGCCTCCCAAGTGCTGGGATCAAAGGCGTGCGCCACCACACCGGCTAAATAAATCTTTTTTAAAAATTTCCTCCTTTAATCTCAGCACTCTGAAGACAGTAGGCAGATAGATTTTAGTGAGTTCAAGTTCAGCCTGATCTACATAGTGAGTTCCAGAAATGCCAGGGTAACACAGAAAGACCTTGTCTCCGCAAATGAATGAATGAATGAATGAATGAATGAATGAATGAGGTTGAAGAGATGGCACTGTGGATAAAGCAGCAGTACCAGGGTGAAGATGGGAGTTAAGATCTCCACAGTCGATGAAGCAGCCAGGCAGTCCTGATGGCCTCCTGCAATCCCAACATCGGAGGAGCAGAGACAAAGGATCCCAGGGCAAGGTGGCCACTGCGACCAGCTGTGATTGAGGAGCTCCAGGTTCAGTGAGAGACCCTACCTCAATAAAGTGGGTTCACACACAGAGACAACACAGACACACACACATACACACACACACAAACTCACATTTGTGTGAGCACACACATACACTATATGCACACAAATAATAAAGAAATACAGCTATCGCTAACACAGCACTAACATGCTATGGTTTAAGCATCTTCCTGTATCTGTTCTGTGGTATTCATGTCAGCCCGATGAGACAGGGACTATTCTACCCGATGCACTAGATGAGGACGTTGGGGACAGCTTGGTGCCAGATGGCAGCAATAATGAACATCAGGGTTATCATGGTCCAAGCCAACTGTTTGGGACCAATTTGTGATGCGCCAGCTCTGACTGCTCAGGGCTACAATTCGAATTCTATGGTGCACTTGATTAAATTATTACCTGTCATTTATCTGTCACCTGAATTGAACTGGGGATCCTGGATTTTGACTTGCTCAATTGGTCATCCTCCTCAGGGCTCAGAATAAATTGCACACAAGTGACAAGTGTCAAACAGATTTAAGTGACATTTATAGAGGAAGACCCACTGAGGGCCACAGTATTGCTGGCAGAGAACTGGGCTACAGTAAAGAAAGAGAGGTAGCAGTGGTTTTGTCTGTAGACTTTCTCTTCCTTCCCTGTCTCGGGACTCTTCCTCTTCAGAACATTGTCTTATTTAGGGGCTGAGTTGGCGATTACATTTTCAACTTAAAATTTATCTGGTCTACATAGCAAGTTCAAGGCCAGCCAGAGCTATACAGTGAGACCCTGTCTCAAAAACAAAAACAAAACAGCGATAGATGGAGATCAGAGGACAGCTTTTGGGAATCAGTTCTCTCCTTTTTTCTTTTTTCTTTTCTTTTTTTTCTTTTTTTGGTTTTTCGAGACAGGGTTTCTCTGTATAGCCCTGGCTGTCCTGGAACTCACTTTGTAGACCAGGCTGGCCTTGAACTCAGAAATCCGCCTGCCTCTGCCTCCCGAGTGATGGAACTAAAGGGGTGTGCCACCACGCCCGGCTACAGGAAAAGTTTTATCACACTACATAATTGGCACCCAAGGAGAGACCTGAAAGAACCAAAGAGAAGAAGTGAGTGAGTGCATTGTCCTGGCTATGGGTAGCAGGATGTGCCCCCGAGGCCTAGAAGCCTGACAGAAGAGCATTGCAGAGGAAATTCCAGTAGAGTTTTCTTTACTCCATGGTATGTGGTAGTGTGCTTCTGTCCTATGACGGCAGTTGCATGTTTTAATATCCACAGTGACACATGCAACTAAGGGTGAGCCATCAGGATTAGTAGTGTCTGTGGGAGGAATCCCGGGATAGCAGTCTCTTTCCTCTGTGTGGTAAGGGATACCATGCCTCCTGCTTGATGAGTCAACACTCTTGGTAAGCAGTGGCTTCCCATTGTATGTAATTAGAAATGCATCTGACATGTGCTGGGAGGTGGTCGTATGTGCACTCAGGTGGATTTCTGAGGAGCCTGGTGCCACTGGGGAGAACAGGGCCCTAAGTCAGTTTGAACAAGTTAAGTGGGGCCCTCTGAGTTTATGGGGAGGCTCCATGGAAGAGCTCCAGGATATGGAAATGTAGCAGCTCAGAGAGATTACAGTAGGGAGCTAATTAACTTAGCACCTCCTAACCCTGCTTTGTACCCATCCTTGATCTGTGGAGGAAGCTGATGATAGAACTGGATGGAACCGGTCCATGGATGCTGATGTCCCATTTAATCTTAGCTGTGAACCTCTGGGGTCACATGACATGACACTGAGGAGAGATGGTGACAGACTCAGAGAGTCTCGCCAACACTCTCTCTCTGTAACCCTGCTACATGTTAAAGAGCATTGGTTTGGGATGTGGCCCTTCCACAGGAAGTCAGTTTGTTACATTGATGATATAATGCTAACCTCTGAATGTTTTGCAGATTTGGAAAGCCATTGGAGACACCACCAGGTACAATGGGGCTTAGATCTGCCTTACAGCCCTTCTGGGACTGGGTTAACTAATTGAAAGGGGGCAGGGAATCTAAAAGGATACTCAGAAGCCATAAAGTTATTGAGTCAAGACCTCAGTGCAGTGATGGGCTACCTTCATGTAATCCCAGCCCTCAGGAGGCAGAGGCAGGCGATGGATCCCTGTGAGTTCAAGGCCAACCTGGTCTACAGAGTAAGTTCTAGGACAGCTAGGGCTTCACAGAGAAACCAAAACCAAACCACCAGAAAGGAACAAAACAACAACAACAACAACAACAACAACAACAACAACACTATATTCCATCCTTCAGGGGAGCTCTTAAACAGGAAGGTAAATAACTAAAGAATAGTTGCAAGAACTTCCAGAAACTGACCGGATTCACTTGGCTCTCCTTGGCAGAGTAAACAATAAAAGCTGAGAGTCTCCCCTCCCCCAAATACATACATACATACATGTGTGTGTGTGTGTATGTGTATATATATATATATATATATATATATATATATATATATATATATATTTTTTTTTTTTTTTTTTTTTTTTTTTTTTTTTTTTTTTAAATTCAGGGCATAGGGAGGGGAGTTGAGAGGGTAGTAGAGACAGAGTAAGGCAAAGAGCAGATGAGTAGAGGCCGGCCATGAGCATGTGGAGAGAGAGAGGGAAGGGGCAAGAGGACAGAGCAAGTCGTGTGTGTATGTGTGTGTGTGTGTGTGTGTGTGTGTGTGTGTGTGTGTATGCGCGTGCGTGCACGTGCATTCGCACGCGTTCATGTATATATTTGGGGAGAAAAGCTACAAAGAAAAAGCTGGCTTCTTGGAAGAAGCAGACCCCCCACTAGAGCAGCCCGGGAGAGATTTAGACCAATTGATTCTCCTGGAAAGGACAGTGTCCAACCTCAACAACTGCCTGCAGGCTGTGCAGTGAGCGCCAGGTTTCCCAGAGTTTGTGGACTGTCCCCCATGCTGGGGTGGACCTTGGTGACATGATTGTCTTTAAGTCATTTCTGTAAGTGACTCCTCACCCATCTTCCTATAAGTAACCCCAATAAAACTCATTGGTTCACCAAGTTGGACTTTGGTAGCATCTGCACTTTGGTCTGTCATGGTTTCTCTATCTGGGTTGAGTAGCTGAGTGTATTTTGTTTCCCCAGGAAAATGTCGCCACACAACATTGCCTATATGTTGGTATGTATACTGTGTTTCTGTCTGGTGCCTGTGGAGACACCCACAGTGAGAAGAGGGCATCAGATTCCCTGGAACTAGAGTTACAGATGGTTGTGAGCTGCCGCCTACAGAGGAACGAGGTGCTCTGAAGGGCTGAGCCATCTCCCATCTCCCAGTGCTTTGAACTTTTTCTTTGTTTATTGTCTGTGGTTTTCCAGGCAGGGTTTCTCTGTGTAGCCCTGGCTGTCCTGGAACTCCTCTGTAGACCAGGCTGCCCTCAAACTCAGAGATCCGCCTGCCTCTGCCTCCCGAGTACCAGGACTAAAGGCATGCACCACCACTGCCCTGCCCGGCCTCCTTGAACTTTTGATGAATTCATTTCTCCTCCCATGTCTCCATTCTGTGGAGATGTTAGAGAGCCATGTGTCACTGTGGAAAGAGGGAAGCCCAGAGGGCAGATGGGCTCTCTAGGGGCACTTGGACAGATGAGTTTCCCATCTGTTCCTGGAGTAGGAACAGCAGTCATTCAGGAGAGAGTTATAGTGAACTACAGTCCCCAACCCCAGCACCTATGTAGTCGTCGCCCTCACACAGCTTAAACTTGGTTCCACTTCTCCCTTAAATGCCTTTAATTTCAGAACTTGGAAGGCAGAGGCAAATTCTTGGGAGTTCGAGGCTGGCCTAGTCTACTGTTTTAGTTACTTTCCTGTTGTGATAAAACAGTACAAGCAAGGTCACTTAGACAACAATGAGTTTATTTGGGGGTTATGGTTACAGAGGAATGAGAGTCCATGACTGTTGGCTTACAGGGGATTCTGCTGGGCTCCTTGCAGGGACCTAGTAGTGGCTTGTGTTATTGCCTGCCACAGACAGGAGAGAGCCAGGTGGAAGCCAGATGGGAGCCAGGTGGGAGCCAGGTGGAAGCCAGGTGGGAGCCAGGTGGAAGCCAGGTGGGAACCAGGTGGGAGCCAGGTGGGAGTCAGGTGGGAGCCAGGTGGGAGTCAGGTGGGAGCCAGGTGGGAGCCAGGTGGGAGCCAGGTGAGGGCCAGGTGGAAGCCAGGTGGGAGCCAGGTGAGGGCCAGGTGAGGGCCAGGTGAGGCAGGAAATAAAAAGGACTGCTTGCTTCCCCTTCTCCCTAACCCCCACTGATTCTCTTTTTCCTTGTTCCCACCTGTTCCAGGCTGGCCTCTTTTTCTCTTTTTTCTTCATGGCTCTACTTCTGGTTGTCTGCCTTTACCTCTTCTCCAGGTCCTCAGTCCCCTTCCTTTCCCCAAATAAACCTCCTTTATATCAGGTCTTTTGCACGGTGTGATTTCTCAGGGGACACCTTGGCATGGGCCTGACAGGTACCCCTGCCTGCTACCTCATTGTATTTCATGACAATTACCACCAAGGGAGGGAAGCATGACAGCAGGCAGGAGGCAAAGGCACCTGGAGCTGCTGAGAGCTTAAGTCTCATGACAGGAAGCAAAGAGCAAAGTTAAATGGCTGGCAGAAGTTTTTAAGCTCTCAAAACCCATATTAGCTGGGCAGTGGTGGCGCACGCCTTTAATCCCAGCACTTAGGAGGCAGAGGCAGGCAGATTTCTGAATTCGAGGCCAGCCTGGTCTACAGAGTGAGTCCCAGGACAGCCAGGGCTACACAGAGAAACCCTGTCTCAAAAAACAAAACAAACAAACAAACAAACCCAACCCACACCAAGCAACACACTTTGCTCAGATAGGCCACACCTCCTAAGCCTTCCCAAACAGGACCACCAACTGGGAGCCAAGCATTAAAATACGGGGGGGGGGGGGGGGACACAGGATCACCCTGTTTCAGAAGAAAAACAGGCAAAGTGTAATGTCTCACATGGCCCAGCTATGAAATGATAGTTGTACTCTTGTAACCCATACCCCATGTCTAACCCATGTTCTGAGATGTCCCATGATGGCCAGTGCTGTATATTAACGCGAGTAATAATATAGGGTTAGAACAGGCTGTTCTGGGAAGCTACGTGCGGTGTTTGTTAAATGAATGACTCATGAGTGAGAGGCCATGCTGGGCACAGTGAGGTCATCATTCTGTACCTTGTCAAAGCACTAACTCTAGCAGTGAGTGCGGGCTGAGGCCTAGGTATGGTTCTCTCTGTGGTAGCCTGAGCTGCGTGGGCTGTGGCATGAAAAGGTCCTTGTGTGGATGGGGCCTTGCCCCAGGGAGCTCCTCTGTGATATTGTTTCCTGGCCTCTGAGTAGCGGCTGGTCTTGGCACTGGTGTCTGCGGGCAGCAGGTGGAACAGCGGGAGGCAGTTGCTGTAGGGACTGCACCTTTACCAAGGAATTGAAATCTGTCAGAACCAGGCTGAGCATTTACATCATTATCAGCATGAGCAGGGGCTGGGGGCTTATGGCCTACCTTTCTGCCTGACTCCCTCCCTCCCTCCCTCCCTCCCTCCCTCCCTCCCTCCCTCCCTTTCCTCCCTTCTTTTCTTCCTTCCCTCTACCCCTCCCTCTCTATACTGGAAATAGAACCCAGGCCCTGAGCTTGCTAGGCAAATGCCCCACCATTGAGCCACATCCTAAGCCTCATGGGGACCTGAGGGACAACTATGTTTCCTGTCTGGAACTGAGAAGTTTGCAAGCAGGATCTCATCAGATATCTCCACCAAGGCCAGGAGACATAAATCACAAGAAAATTGAGGCTCAGAGAGGGATAGAGTTGCTCACAGCCAGACAGTGGGTATTGTAGCTGGACTGGAAACCTGAAGACCAACATCTGTAATCTCACAGGCACCCCAGTGTTGGGAGGGAGGGAGCAGCTGTGGGGATAGAAGAGCTTCTCCTGTAGAGCCTGGGTCATTCTCCACTTGCACCTCCTCCAGGACCCAGAAGCCAGGCCTTTGCCTGCAGAGCCCTGCAGGAAGGATGCCTGCTTCCTCTGCATCTTGCCAGTGCCACTTGTCTTGGCTCTCTGCCCTCCTGCTACCATTGTCCTTGCTACTCATTGCACACGCCTGGTGAGCTCTCTCCTGTGTTACCGTTGCTGTGCCCTCTGTCTGGAACATTCTTTCCCCAGCTCTGGGGGTTCATACCTTCACTTCACCCGCATCTCCAATCTCTGCTGTAATGATGCGGCATAGTAACTGTAGCCCAAATGCTGCAGCTGCAGGCTCACTAGCCATCCAACTGCATGCTTATCTGTCTGCCCTCCCCATGAGAAGCAAGCTCCAGGAGGGGACCGGTGACATTCCGGGATCGGCACCGTAGGCAGAGACAGGGCTCTGAGTTCCAGACCACATTGAGACGCTTATCTCAAAAATAAATAAAACCACCAGTCTGGTCTGCCAGGCCAGCCAGGGTTGTTACAGAGAGAAACTGTGTCGGGAAAACAAAACGACCAACCAAATAAATAAATACTAAATAAAACCAATAAAATCAAACACAAAAGCGGCAGGGGTCGGGACCAGCCTCTTGTTTCCTGCTGTATGCATGAGTTGGCGGGGATAATGTCACAGGGCACAGATCATACTTGGGAGTCCAGCACTGCACACCTGAGCTCTCAGCCCATCTCTTAGCCGAGTGACCCTGAGTATTCAAGATAACCTCTCTCAGCCTCGGCCTTTGCATTTGTTACCTAGGAAAGAACTGGTTCTGTAGAGCAGGCAAGCCTCATCACAGACATCCCCCTGCCTCTGCTTCCTGAGCGCTGAGAGCACAGGTCTAGGCCACCGAGTCTGATGGGTTTTTTTTTTTTTTTTTTTACATTTTGAAATAATTTTGAGTGAAGAAAAAAAAAATGACGATGCGTGACAGTTGTACAAAATTCAGATTTGAACACCCGTAAATAAAGTTTTATTGGAACACAGCCATGCTCCGTTTGTGGCTCCTCTGCGCTTCCTTCTCACTACGTTAAGTAGTTGCAACAGAGACCATATGGCCTGCAAAGTCTGAAATATTTACGAGCAGTCTCTTGGGAAACGATGTGTGGCGGGCTCTAGGAACTTACGTTCTTAGAGGAGGAGACCAGAGAGTCAGACAAGCAGGTCAGGCTTGTCCGAGTGGAGTATTTCCTTACAGGCTGCGCTTCTCTGGAGCCCCAACCCGAGGAAGGGAAATGTTCCTACCTCCAGGTGCCACGTAACAGCTCAACATCCCCAGTCAGTCATTGTGAGCAGCCAATAGGATGTAAGCTAATAGGATCCACCCAGATCCCCTTCCTTTACCCCAGAGTGTGGATTCAGGAGAAAGGGGGGGGGGGGGGCGGACGACAGAAGAACTCATCACCCTTTTGTGGGTTTGTTGTTGATGTTTTTGAGATAGTATCTTACTCTTTAACCCAGGCTAGTCTAGAACTTACCACGTAGACCAGAGTGGCTTCGAACCAGCCAGAGTCCTGTTGCCTCAATGTCTCAAGTGATGGAATTATAGGGACAAGCCATCACATCTAGTCTGTGGAGAGGGATAGGGTTGCCTCTATCCCTTTGTGGCACTGTCGTGGCCTCTATCCCTTTGTGGCACTGTCGTGGCCTGCCATGTGTGCACCTGATCTCTGGGCACTGTCTTCATTCCCATGCCTGGAAGGGGCAGGTGTGGATTATGGATTTGTTTCCAAAGAAACTAAGACTTAGCCACTGACTTGCCACCAGCCCTCACAGGCTGTCAGAACTGGAAAGTTCCCTTTGGGAGGTACCTCTGGGCTCACCTTAGTCAGAGCTTGGAAACTGGTGGCCTAGGGCAGAATCTGCTGAGGGTGGTGGCCAGTTAGCTACGTTCCAGCACCGAGGCATGCGTTATCTGTAGGACTTTAAGACATTGTAATGATACTGGGTAGGTCTTTTATTGTCTCCACATTCTGGCCATTCTAAATAATGTTGGTGATAAAACTGTCCTTTCTCTGAGCAGGGCAGAGTGCCTCCCGCCTTTAATTCCCGCACTTGGAAGGCAAAGGCAGCCGAATCTCTGGGAGTTTAAGGCCAGCCCCGTCTACATCATGAGTTCCAGGACAGCCAGGGCTATATACAGAAATCCTGTCCCAAAAAACCAAAACAACAACATTCTTCTTGGGTGACCTCAGTGGTGGCCCTGTGTCTTCTGCATGAACACAGCCCTGGTTTCAACCCCCAGCACTAAAAACATTGTCATTTCTAAGATCCCCCCCCATCTCCCGCCCTCTTAGTGGGGGGTAGGAGTGCACAAGTGCAGGCCACAGTGGTCAGAGAACATGTTGTGGGAGTTGGCTCTCCCCTTTTACCATGTGGGTTCCAGGGATCAAACTCAGGCTGTCAGGCTTGGTGGCAAGCACCTTTAACCACTGAGCCATTTCACTGGCCCCTAAAGAGATCTTTCTGTTGGCCGAAACAATTTGTGTTATCATGGTGAAATTTAAAAGAGAGAACATAGAGCTGAGCAGAGTGCCACGGGCCTGCACACTCAGGAGGCAGCACCCTGTGGGGCATTTGCGTGTTTTATAAAAGAACTGGCCATGGTGGTGAAGACTGTTAAAGCAGCACTCTGGAAGCACAAACAGGCAGACCTCTGTGAGCTCGAATGAAAATGGCTGGCCTATTGAGTTTCAGTGCAGCCAGACAGCCAGGGCTGCTCAGAGAGAGTCTGCCTCAAAAAACTATAGACATACAGACAGGCAGATACTATTATTTAAAACATCAGGCCTTTTATAGGCATGCAGAGCTATGTTCAGTTTATTTAGAGCAAGGGATCAAACCTGTGGCCTCTGGGATTTTGCCACTTTGAGACTCTTCCCCAGTCCTAAAATACTGTCTTGATTATTGAGATTTTGGTACTTCCTTAGGTTTTGTGCCCTAAACCCAACTTCATGCCAGTCTTGGCATTTCTCCTACAATGGTCACTGCAAAATCCTAGAACGTGGGGCTGGTGAGATGGCTCAGCAGGTAAGAGCACCCGACTGCTCTTCCGAAGGTGATAAGTTCAAATCCCAGCATCCACATGGTGGCTCACAACCATCTGTAACGAGATCTGGCGCCCTCTTCTGGAGTGTCTGAAGACAGCTACAGTGTACTTACATATAATAATAAATAAAATAAATCTTTAAAAAAAAAATCCTAGAACGTTTGCCATAATGACCACCACATTACTGGTTTTTAAAAAGTGAGGTGGGGGGGCTGGTGAGATGGCTCAGCGGGTAAGAGCACCCGACTGCTCTTCCGAAGGTGATAAGTTCAAATCCCAGCAACCACATGGTGGCTCATAACCATCCGTAACGAGATCTGGCTCCCTTTCCTGGGGTGTCTGAAGACAGCTATGGTGTACTCACATATAATAAATGAAATAAATCTTTTAAAAAAAAAAAAAAGTGAGGTGGGAGCCGGGCGTGGTGGCGCACGCCTTTAATCCCAGCACTCGGGAGGCAGAGGCAGGCGGATTTCTGAGTTCGAGGTCAGCCTGGTCTACAAAGTGAGTTCCAGGACAGCCAGGGCTATACAGAGAAACCCTGTTTCAAAAAAAAAAAGTGAGGTGGGAGGGGCCAGGGGAGGACTGGAGAGATGGCTCAGCAATCAGGAACACTGACTGCTTTCCCAGAGGTCCTGAGTTCAATTCCCAGCAACCACTTGATGGCTCACAACTATCTGTAACGGGATCTGATACCCTCTTGTGTGTCTGAAAAGAGCCCATATAATAAATAAATCTTAAAAAGAAAAGAGTGAGGTGCGAAGAGGTAAGAGATTTGGGGAAACAACAGCAATGATAACATTTTGGACAAGGACACATGATTTTTTTTTTTTTTTTTTTTAGTTTTTGGTCCTGACTGTCCTGGAACTCAAACTGGTTTGAACTTAGAGTTTCCCCTGCCTAGACTTTCCCTTCTACTAACCCACCACTAGCCACCACCACTGACTTTTAAAATTTTTTGTTTTGTTTTGTTTTGTTTTTCGAGACAGGGTTTCTTGTATATTCCTGGCTGTCCTGGAACTCACTTTGTAGACCAGGCTGGCCTCAAACTCAGAAATCTGCCTGCCTCTGCCTCCCAAGTGCTGGGATTAAAGGTGTGAGCCACTATGCCCAGCTTTGACTTTAAAATTTTTTGATTTATTTAATTCTTTTAAGAGTTACTTTTTTTTTTAAAGATTTATTTTATTTTATTATATGTAAGTACATTGTAGCTGTCCTCAGACACTCCAGAAGAGGGAGCCAGATCTCGTTACAGATGGTTGTGAGCCATCAAGTGGTTGCTGGGAATTGAACTCAGGAAGAGCAGTCAGGTGCTCTTACCCGCTGAGCCATCTCACCAGCCCCCAAGAGTTACTTTTTATGTGCATTGGTGATCTGCCTCCCTGAACTGGAGTTACAGACACTTATAAGCTGCCATGTGGGTGCTGAGAATTGAACTCGGATCTTCTGGTAGAGCCGCTGATACTCTTTTTTTTTTTTTTTTTTTTTTTTTGGTTTTTCGAGACAGGGTTTCTCTGTTTAGCCCTGGCTGTCCTGGAACTCACTTTGTAGACCAGGCTGGCCTCGAACTCAGAAATCCGCCTGCCTCTGTCTCCCCAGTGCTGGAATTAAAGGAGTGTGCCACCACACCTGGCTTGTATTCTTTTAATTATGTGTATGTGTGTGTGAGAGTATGGGTTTGTTCACTGGTGCAGTACCTACAGAGGCCAGAAGAGGGCATCAGATCCCCTGCAGCGGAAGTTAAAGACAAGTGTGAGCTGGCTTGCATGGCTACTGGGGCCCAGANGCTCCTGACTGAAGACCAGAAGAACCTATCCCCAGCTCCACTCCTGCGTTATCCCCATTCCTTGGAACCTGTGAACCTGCTTGTGAGCTGTCTCCAAATAAACCTGCCTTTGTACTCTCCATTCGGCTTGAATTAGCTTATCTTGTTGGTGGAGAAAACCTATTAACTGTCTCAAACCAAAAACAAACAAAAAAGGCCAGGAGGAAGGAAGCACTCCCTGTCTTGTATAAACTGTATTTCATGAGAATAAAATACTTAGGACAAGTTCATTTTTATGGAAGAATTATCCAGGTAATGAGTGCAACATGAGTAAGAAAAATCACCATTTGGCAATGCCTAACAACATAATGACTCATTAATGGACGGCAAAGCCAATAGGGGAAAGGCCGACGGAGACTTCTATAAGAAAGAGATCAATAAGACCTCTGATTAGTCAGCTAATAGAATATGTCAGCTAAGACATTACATACTTCAGATTTGCTGTACTATTGGGTCTAAAGCCCTGGAGATTCAGATCAGATGTCACAGTGTTGCTTAGCATGCAGGAGGACCTGGCTTCTATCCCTGGTACCGAATCAAACGGGAATGGTGGTGTTCACCTACAACCCCAGCCATCAGCAGGTAGAGGCAGGAGGATCGGGATTCAAGGTCATCCTCTCCTCTAAGGGGAGTCTGAGGCCAGGCTAGAATCCATCCAGCCTGTCTGGAAAACAAACTACAAACAACACTTGAAGTTAGATGACCGTGGCCGATGAAGTACTGTTGCCAAATACATTAAACCCCTCTAACCAAGTCTCTGAAAATAACTTTCTATTTACTGGAAATCTATAGCACGAGAGCAAGTTTAACTACACTTCCAGGAAACAACAAATTTTCTACAGTATGGGAACTCTGATGGGACAAATCCTTGGTGCTTCCACAAGTAAAGAGCATTGGGAAAAAAATAAAAATAGTGAGAAGGCTCAGACAGTAGAGGTGCTGGCCATACAAGCCCGGAGAGCTGAGTTTGATTGATTGTTGGAGCTCTTGTGTAAAAGTGGGAGGGGAGGGCTGGGGAGATGGCTCAGTGGTTAAGAGCACTTGGCTATGTGAGACCCTGAAATATTGCTAGCACTAATGATACTTTTTAAAATAAAAGAGGAGACAAGTAGGATGTTGGGAAAATCTTTTGATTTTCTTTTTGCAGACCTGTAGAGATTTTAGTCCCAGAAGGAAAAAAAAATGAGCAAAAATGTTCATACTTATTGAAGGCGAGAGGCAAATGATTAAGTTTTCTTTAATGTGATGGGATGTTGCCATTTTTCTCTCCCAGCACCAGGTACTGAGCTGAGGGCCTCAAGCACTCTAGATTAGTTACATCTCATTCCCATGGCAGAAGAGCTAACAGAAAGCAACTTAATGGCGAATGTCTGTTGCCTCATGGTTTACAGGATGCTGACTGAAGGGTAAGGCCTGCCGGAAGAGCTCTGGGCAGCTAGCTGGTTGCACACAGTATCTGCAGTCAGGAAGTGGTGGAGGGAGGAGGGAGAAGGGAGGAGGGAGGAGGGAAGTGGGAAGTGGGGGTAGAAATGTGGGGGGGTTTCTGGTGGTGGTGGTAGTGGTGTGGGGAGGTGGGGTTTGTGGGTGGAATGGGTAGGGGATGGGGTGGGGGAATAGGTGGCATAGCAAGTGACATAGGGGGTGACATAGGTAGGGGGATGGGTGGCCGATGGGGCATGGTGGGGAGAGATGATGCTGGTAGCATTTTATCTTCTCTTTTCCTTTGTGTCACTACATCAGAGAGGGTCTTCCCTCCTAAGTGAAAGGTCTCTGAAAATGCCTGCATAAACACACCCACAGGTGGGTCTCCTAGGAGCTTCTAAAACCAGTCAAGTTGACAGTGAAGACCTGTGACAGCAGACAAGCACACTGTCTCTGAACTGGACAGTCTCTTCTTAATTTTAGACAGGGTTCTACTGAGATGCCAAAGCTGACCTCTGATCTCATTCCGTGCCCAGGCTGGCCTTGGGTTTACAACCCTCCTGTCTCAACACCTGAGGTGCTGGGATTACAGGCTGAGGACACCAGACATTTTCTACAGGAAAAAAAAAAATGTTTTTAAAACTAAATGTAGGTTAATCCCAGCACTTGGGAGGCAGAGGCAGGCAGATTTTTGAGTTCAAGGCCAGCCTGGTCTACAGAGTGAGTTCCAGGACAGCCAGGGCTACACAGAGAAACCCTGTCTTAAAAAAACAAAACCAGGGCTGGTGAGATGGCTCAGCGGGTAAGAGCACCCGACTGCTCTTCCGAAGGTGATAAGTTCAAATCCCAGCATCCACATGGTGGCTCACAACCATCCGTAACAAGATCTGGCGCCCTCTTCTGGAGTGTCTGAAGACAGCTACAGTGTACTTACATATAATAAATAAAATAAATCTTAAAAAAAAAAAAAAAAAAAACCAGCCGGGCGTGGTGGTGCACGCCTTTAATCCCAGCACTCGGGAGGCAGAGGCAGGCAGATTTCAGAGTTCAAGGCCAGCCTGGTCTACAGAGTGAGTTCCAGGACAGCCAGGGCTACATAGAGAAACCCTGTCTCAAAAAACAAAAAAACAAAACAAAACAAAAAAAACACAAAAAAACAAAACCAAGCAAACAAACAAAAAACCAAAGTAAAAGTTAGAAGTTAGCCTGCAGAGATGGCTCAGTGGTTAAGAGCACTGACTGCTCTTCCAGAGGTCCCGAGTTCAATTCTAAGCAACCACATGGTGGCTCACAACCATCTATAATGAGGTCTGATGCCCTCTCTGGTGCGTCTGAAGACATGACAGTGCACTCACATACATGAAATAAATAAATCTTTAAAAAGAAAGGTTATAAAATAATAAAAAAAAAATTAAGGGGCTGGAGAGATGGCTCAGCGGTTAAGAGCACCGACTGTGTAATGACAGTGTAATCATATACTTTAAATAAAATCTTTAAAAAAAAAAGTTAAAACAAAAAACAAAAGAACAAACTAAAAGTCAAAAGTCAGTAAGAAATTGGAACAAGGGCCAAGAAAGGGCTCGGTGGTTGAGAGTACCGACTGCTCCTACGGAGGATCTGAAAGGTTGGTTCCTGGCACCGCATCAGGCAGTTTATAACTACAGCCTGTCACCCCAGTTCCAGGGAGATTGACACCTCTGGGCTCCTTGGGCACCTGCACTCCTGTACACAGACCCATAACAAAAATGAAAAGAATTTTAAAAATAGAAAAGGAAATTAGAAGCCTGGCAGTGGTGGCCCACACCTTTGATCCCTGCACTCAGGAGGTAGAGGCAGGTGCATCTTTGTGAGTTGGAGGCTAGCCTCGTCTACAGAGTGAGTTACAGGATAGCTAAGGCTACACAGAGAGATCTTGTCTTTAAAAATAAAATAAAATAAAGTTACAAGAAGACACAGATTAAGAAACAGAGAAGTTGCCGGGCGTGGTGGCGCACACCTTTAATCCCAGCACTCGGGAGGCAGAGGCAGGCGGATTTCTGAGTTCGAGGCCAGCCTGGTCTACAAAGTGAGTTCCAGGACATCCAGGGCTAAAGAGAAACCCTGTCTCGAAAAACCAAAAAAAAAAAAAAAAAAAAAAAAAAAAGAAACAGAGAAGTTCTGCATTTTTGCAATGGAAGCAAAGAGGGCAGGAAGAGTCCCCCTGACCACATAACTGAGAACTAGCAAAGCGGCAAGCTTTTCTGGGTTTCTCTTTTGTGTGTATTTGGTGCCTGGGGTGGGGGGGGGGCTGTGCGGGGACAGATCCATTGCTATGGCGCCACAGATGACTTTGAACTCTTGGTCCTCCTGCTTCTATTTCCCAGGTACTAGGATTACAAACATTTACCACAAGGCTTGGCTCCAGCACAGTTCTTTTTCTCTTCTTCTTCTAAAAATAATTGAATGTATTTATTATTTATGCATGTGCATGTGCGTGTGTGTGTGTGTGTGTGTGTGTGTGTGTGTAGAAGTTTTCGTGCAGATGAGTGGGTGTGCTTAGGAGTGTGTATGTGGCGGTTCACAACTGTCTGTAACTCTCATTTCAGAGTATTTGACACCCTTTTCTGACCTCCACAGGCACGTGGCATACACACAATACATATACATGCATGCAGGCAAACATTCATACATGCTAAAAGAAAAAAAAATTTTAGAGAAGAGTACAAAATTCACATGCCTAAATAAGCTGGTCTGGTTTCCTCTTGTAACCCATCTAAGCTCAAAAGCACAGACAAGAGACAAAAGCCTGCCCGGGAGGCTGAGGCGTTTGCAGGGCTGGCATTACCCAGGGCATCTTGCAGCAGGCAGCTCCTCAGAATCCTAAGACTTTCTCCATGTCCCAAGCTGTTCTAGAGTGCCCTGCCTGGTCTCCCAGCTCCGAGTCCCTGACCCGCCTGGCTCTGCCACCCCACTTCCCTGCCAGCAGCTTTTCCTGAGTGGGCCTGGGAGGAATCCCTCCAGAACACAGCAGGCTTGTGCTTCATGTCTACCCCGTTCCTTGGCAACTGTCACAATGTGCTTCCAACCAAGGCTGGAGGAGGAAAAACCATGAGTATTTACATGTAAATATTTTTGCCCTGTTGCACAGAAATAAAGATTGGAAGGAAGTCAGCTGAATGCTAACAGGAAGAGACCAACGGAGGTATGGGATGAGATAAAGTTGGGCCCAGTTCCGGGCTGTGCCATTCTGTCCTAGCCGTGTGACCCTAGCAAGGAACCCTCCCTGGACAACTGTGTCCGGACCCCAGATTCCCACTGCATGAATTACTTAGCATTAAGCAATCCATCCAGTATAGTTTACAGAATAAAGTATTCACAGCAATGTGGCTCACACTTATATTCTTGGCATTTGGGAGGCTGAGGCAGGAGGATTGCTCGAAGTTCAGGGCCAGGTTGGGCTACATTTGTCAGTTCCAAGTTTATTTGGGTCACACAGACTATGCCTCAACATAACAAGACAAAATCAACTGGTCCAGGGTGGTGGCACTTTTCACACAAACTAGCACTAGGGAAATAGGAGTCAGAGGATCTTCGTGAGTTCGAGGCCAGCCTGGTCTAAAGAGTGAGTTCCAGGCCAACCAGGGCTGCACAGAGAAACCCTATTAACCAAACCAGAACCAAATAAATAAGCAAGCCAGTGCAGGCTGGAGGAGAGCAAGTACCAAAGGAAACTTAATCTTGATGACTTTCTTGGTTCTTACCAATATTCTCTCTAAAACTGTTAACAGTGATCACGTATTTCTGTTATATTGTTATAAGCACAGGCCCAAACTAAAAGTTCATTACTAGAGTGGACTAACTGAATTGTAAGTGTTCATTTTCTGGAAATACCAACTCTTTAAATAACAATCCTCTCTATTCTGTATTGACACAAACACAGGACAGTATACATTGAGTCAACCATAGGCATGTAACCTCTTTATATTTATATATGTAGCATCTTTCAAGCATGTAAACACAAAAATACTGTGTGTGTGTCAGTAAAAAGATGAGCACTTTTAGTTCTACAATGCGGTTCATGTCTTTAATCCTAACACTCAGAGGAAGAGATAGGCAAATCTGAGTTCAAGGTTAGCCTGGTCTACAAAGTGAGAAACCCTGTCTCAAAACAAAACAAAACCTGAAAATTCTTTTTTTTCAATTTTTTATTAGATATTTTTTCATTTACATTTCAAATGCTATCCCAAAAGTTCCCTATACCTCCCCCCCCCCACTGCTCCCCTAATCACCCACTCCCACTTCTTGGCCCTGGCATTCCCCTGTACTGGGGCATATAAAGTTTGCAAAACCAAGGGGCCTCTCTTTTCAATGGTGGCCGACCAGGCCATCTTCTGCTACATATGCAGCTAGAGACACAAGCTCTGGGGGTACTGATTAGTTCATATTGTTGTTCCACCTATTGGGTTGCAGACCCCTTCAGCTCCTTGGGTAGTTTCTCTAGCTCCTCCATTAGGGGCCCTGCGTTCCATCCAATTGATGACTGTGAGCATCCACTTCTGTATTTGCAAGGCACTGGCATAGCCTCACTTTTTTTTGGGGGGGGGGGTGATTTCTCTGAGTGCTCTGTAGACCAGGCTGGCTTGGACCTCAGAGATCTGCTTGCTTCTGCCTCCCAAGTACTGAGATTAAAGTCCTGTGTCACTATGGCCGGCTTAAATTGGTTTTTGTAAGGTTAATTTTTTTTTAAAGATTTATGAAATAGAATTACATTTTAAATGTTTTAACTTACTTTCGATGTGCCAGGGCCTCATATTAGAGAGAGAGACAGAGACAGAGACAGGCAGGATTTTTTGGTACGTCCAGTCTAGGCCGAACCCCAGAAAACAGAAAGATAATGCATCTCCCTCCTATCCCTGGGGCACTTCAGTTAACAAAAGCATTCAATGTTAAGTTGCCGCAGAAGCTGTCCCCCAGCCCTCCCTGTAAGGAAACTGCTGGGAGTCACAAACGGAGCAGTAAAGGAGAATTCGTACCTCTATCTATCTAGCTTGCTTGTTTTAGGTTTTGGATGTTTGTTCCGTTTTGTTTGTTTTAGTTCTTTAACACAGGGTCTCACTTTGTATTCAAAAAGCCAGGAACTCACTATCTAGCCAGGGCTGGGCTCCAACTCCTGGTGACCTTCCGGCCCCTGGAATGACAGGCATGAACCACCATGCCTGGCAACCTAATCTTGTTGAAACTGAAGATGAAGCGCTCATGAGCCTCTCTGCTTGGCTGGGTTCTGAGAAGGGCATATCCTGCTGTGAGTGGCAGGAGGGTGCCGCCAAGTGACAAGCCTGGGCAGTGGCTGGAATGTTAAAGGGTGGATGACACACCAAGGACCTCAGACTAACTCCATAAACCAAGGCCCTAGATCTAGTCCCAGACTGGGCCCTAGGATCGTCCTGTATGTCCTCCCCTGACCAGCGTTCCGACACATCGCACGACTGGAGCCCAAACCCTAGCACCCAAACCCAACAAACCACGTGGTGCCCCGCAAACCAGCCCCGTGCTCGCTTGGCTTCCGCATGACTACTGCTCCCATCACCCCGCGCGCTCCCCAGGTTCTGGCCCCGCCCCTGAGGTGGGCGTTCCATCACGAAGCCTCGCCCACACACGTGCGTGCGCGTGCTCCCTGGGCCTCCTGGGACTGGCCGCACGTAAGGCCGGTCCCTGGGAAGCTTGGGTCTGGAGAGAGCTGAAAGGGTCGGGTCAGAGCCGACCGTGAGCTGGGCGGTCCTGGGAGAAGCTGTCGCGTGTCGTGGACGACGTTAGATCAGACGCTTGGAGGGGAGCCTGTGGGAGCTTCCAGTTTCGGGCCCAGAGGACCCAGCGCGGTCACTGGCTCCCACGCACGCGCGGAGCTCAGCTCTTGCGTCGCCCCCGTGCGGACAGAGGAAGCAGCGCCTGCTTGGCACCCGAGGACTCCTCTGGGCTGCACGCGACCCAGGCACGCGTGGCCACCTAGGCGATCTACTCTCCAGACACCGCCCCCTTCCGTTGATGGACCGGAGGACGGGCTGATGTTGTCATGGCGACGGCTGAACAGAGGCAGTGCTTCCCTCTAGCTACTGTGAATCTTACTCTGGACAGAGAGAGCACTGGAGTACCTTTACCCAGCCTCCTTGCTTCGTCCTCAGTAAGCTAAATAGATGAGGATTGATCCCTCCCCAAAGCACCAAGGCCTTGAACAACAAAGCAGCCTTTCCTAAAGGCCTGCTTACTGAGTGAAGGCAAAGATAATGATAATAGAAGTATTCTCATTCCTGGTTCCTGAAAGTGGGTAATATTTGGACCAGCGAGATGGATCAGTGAATAGAGCGTTTGCTGTGCAAATATTAGGACCTGAGTTTGATCCCCAGAGACCATGCAGATGTAGAAGGAGAAAAACTAGACTCCAGAAAATTGTCTGACCCTCACTTGCATGCAGGTGCATCTCCAGTCCCGATAAAAATACATGGAACAAAAAAATTAAGTTGATAAAATTCAATGAGGCTGATTAAGCTGGGTTCTTACAGAGAACCTTTGTACACGTGATAACTGCATTCCTTACCAAATTAAGGAGTAGACACTCTTATGTAAGAAGGAAGTTTAGATTCAGAGAAATAACTTGTCCAAAGTCATTCTGTGTATGACTATGTAGCTCATTGGTAGAGCACTTACCCAGTATGTGTGAAACTCTGTTTTCAGTCCTTGGTACAGCAAAGTCAAATACAATGGTAGGCTAAGTTCATTATCGTAGTTGTTGTTGTTCTTGGAGACAAGCTCCTATTTAGCCCAGGTTGGCCTTGCAGGCACAGCTGACCTTCAACTTCCAATTCTTCTGTTTCCATTTCTCCACCCAAGTGTTTTGCACGGTGTGTGCCACCATGCCCAGTTTGAGTCAGTGCAAGGGATCAATCCCAGGGCTTCATGCATGCTAGATAGCACTCTATCAACGACCTGCATTCCAGCTTCTATCCAGTTCTTTCTTTTAATAAACAATAACATCATCCTGTGTCCTACCCAAGGCACTTCCACAAATTTCCACGGGTGGAGTTTTCTAGAACTGCCACGTGCAGGATTAGATTGTTCTTAGCAGAAACACCTTTCTTTCTTTCTCTCTCTCTCTCTCTCTCTCTCTCTCTCTTTCTTTCTTTCTTTCTTTCTTTCTTCCTTTCTTTTTGTTTGTTTGATTTGGTTTTGTTTTTCGAGACAGGGTTTCTCTGTATAGCCCCGGCTGTCCTGGAACTCACTCTGTAGACCAGGCTGGCCTCGAACTCAGAAATCTGCCTGCCTCTGCCTCCCAAGTGCTGGGATTAAAGGTGTGCGCCACCATGCCCGGCACACCTTTCTTTCTATTGGGATTTGTGGTGGTTTGAATGAAAATGGCTCCCATAGGCTCAGAGGGAGGTGTGGCCTTGTTGGCTTTTAATCCCTATGCCAGTGTGCTGAGGCGTGAATACTGAAGGATGCGTGGATCATTTAAAAAGAACATTCTAGGGCTGGAGAGATGGCTCGGTGGTTAAGAGCACTGACTGCTCTTCCAGAGACCATCGTTTCGATGCTGCTAGCTGGCTGCCTTTTATATCTGTCTCCGTGGTCTCTAAATAAAGATGCTTCTTTTGCCACTTCTTGGGGTTTTAGTTTTAGATACCATCCCTTGATTCTCTGCTATAAAGGACAGTTTTACCTGCACTCATCACCTGCCCACTGCACACAAAACCCCGTCTCCCACACCAAAATATGTTTGATGCCTTCAGTATTTGTTAATTTACAAATGTTATTATTTTTCTTTTTTTGTCCGTTTCTCTTTTCTATGAAATTCACAGTTGTTACTTATTTATAAGTATGTCTGCCTCTGTGTCTCTGTCTGTCTCTCTGTGTGGCTGTTCAGGTGGGTCCAGTGCCCTGGGTGGGTCTCTCTGGAAACCCAGGTGTTTATTAAGGTTCAACACCTGTGACAGAAGGTGGGCGAACCAGGATTAGGGGAAACTCAAACAGAGGCACAAGCCTGGCCAAGCCCACAGCCCTGTGATGTTCCTGCTGTCAGCTCTGCAACATGAGTTGAAGCATCCTGCTTGGCTTGGCTGCTGGCTCACACTCACTTGCTCTCCTCTGCAAGGATGACATCTGGGATGAGCAAATACACAAACAAACAAAAAAGACAGAAGCAACTAGAGACTTGCATGGTTCAGAAATTAAAAGTATTTACTGTTCTTGCAGACTTGGGCTCCCAGCACCTGAATGAAGTTCATAACTGTAACTCCAGATTCAGGGGACCGACTGTGGTCTTCTAGGGCAACTGACAGCAGACTGCCTTTCCTACCCAAACTTCCTGCTGCTCTGCAGCAAGCCTTGAGAGGGTCTGAAAGGTGCATCTCCATGACTACCACATCCCATATTATATCCGGTTCACCTTGAAGACACTTTTTTTAGAGTCCTCTGTTCCTATGCAGTCTGGAGGATCTGTCCTTTTTGTATATTGACAGAACAGCTATCATTGTAGGTAAAGTCCAGATTATTTACACTATAAAGTTGTCTTAGTCAGGGTTTCTATTCCTGCACAAACATTATGACCAAGAAGTAAGTTGGGGAGGAAAGAGTTTATTCAGTTTACACTTCCACATTGCTGTTCATCCCCAAAGGAAGTCAGGACTGGAACTCAAGCAGGTCAGGAAGCAAGAGCTGATGCAGAAGCCACTGAGGGATGTTCTTTACTGGCTTGTTCCCCTGGCTTGCTCAGCTTGCTTTCTTATAGAACACAAGACTGCCAGTCCAGAGATGGCACCACCCACAAGGGGCCCTTTACCTTGATCAGTAATTGAGAAAATGTCTTACAGCTGGATCTCATGGAGGCATTTCCTCAAGTGAGGCTCCTTTCTCTGTGATAACTCCACCTTGTGTCAAGTTGACACACAAAACCAGCCATACAAAAGTCTATAGCCTATGTAATATTGTTTGTAGTATAGACAATCTGAGGAACCACAGCTGGGTGAGGGTGGCACACGCCTTTAATCCCAGGACTCAGGAGGCAGAGGCAGGCAGAGTTTGAAGACAGCCTGGTCTACAGAGTGACCAGGACAGCTCCAGGACAGCTCCAGGACAGCCAGGGCTATACAGAGAAACCCTGTCTTGAAAATCAAACAAACACACAAACAAAAAAAAAAAAAGACGCAACTAGAGACTTGCATGGCTCAGAAATTAAAAATATTTACTGTTCTTGCAGACTTGGGCTCCCAGCACCTGATTCAAGTTCATAACTGTAACTCCAGATTCAGGGGACCTACTGTGGTCTTCTAGTCTCTTCAGGCTCTTTCACTTAGGTCTACACACCCGCTCCAAACCCGCTCCAAAACCCACATACACATAATTAAAGACAAAACAAATCTTCTTTTCAGAATTTTTATTATTTGTTATGCATATGCATGTGTATGCTTGTTTTTTTGTTTACTGTGTGGGTACAGGCAGAATCCTGTGGAGGCCAGAGGAATTGTATCAGAAGGGGCTCTAGCAGGCCCAAGCATGGAGAACATGTCTCTGGGATGGTCTGCCTTACTAAAACCCCTTGGGTTTCCTTCCTAAAGCTAGCCACCAACGCCTACTCCCTTATTTGGCCACTTCCTCCTCCTAAGGCTGACCATCAAGGTGCAGATATCAAAGTATTGAAGTCCAGCAATCAAAATCTCCCTACTTAAATCTACTTTACTTAACATGCCCAATTAAATAACCAACTCATCATAACACGGTTTCACCTTTTCCTTTTTAAACTGTCATTCATTTGCCTGTGGGCCACGTCTGTCTCGTTCCTATCCAGAGGCCGTCCTTAGTCCCTCCATGGCATAGATCTCCTCCTTTTCCTTGTTCCCTTCCCCTTTTCCCTTGTCCTCTGTTTCCTCTCTTTGTCCCTTCTTTCTTTCTTTTGTTCTTTCTTTCTTTCTTTCTTTCTTTCTTTCTTTCTTTCTTTTTTTTTTTTTTGGTTTTTCGAGACAGGGTTTCTCTGTATAGCCCTGGCTGTCCTGGAACTCACTTTGTAGACCAGGCTGGCCTCGAACTCAGAAATCTGCCTGCCTCTGCCTCCCAAGTGCTGGGATTAAAGGCATGTGCCACCACGCCCGGCTTCTGTCCCTTATTTCTTGCTCTTTGTCCTTTGGGACAAATAAATCTCCTTTGTGCTGAGAACTTGGTCTTGGAGCACCTTGTGCCTGTTTCGAGGTCCCCCTCAGTATCCCCTGCAGTTGGAATTACAGTGGGTTGAGAGGGCAGATGGGGTTGTGAGTTTAAGGCAAGCCTAAGGCTACATTGCAAGACCTGACGAGGCATTAAAGAAAAAAAAAAGCAAATTAGAGGTCCAGGTTCAATTCCTAGCACTACAAATAGGTTTCTCCACTGATACCATGAAGTCAATTCAAGCCAAATCAAGAGCAAAAGGCAGGTTATTGAAACATAACTCGTGGGCAGGTTCACATACCTCACAGGTAGTAGTCAATGGAGTCCTGAGCCCTGGCTAAAGCAAAGAAGTTTTATAGGTTTTAGACTCGGGGTGGGGGTGATGACACAGAAGCAAGAAGCTGGGATTGTGCCTGAATATGGTAAAAACTGCAGCCCCTGAGCTGGCACTCTTGGGTGGGTTGCCGGAAACGTGGAGACAAGCAATGATGACATGTTAGCCCAGAGTTTTCTCCTTGTGGGCTGGGCTGGGGAAAGAAGAGTAGATAGGGTATCTCAGCTTGTGCAGGGGTGACCAGTGGTTTTAATGAAACTTACACCTAAATAACATTCATTCATTCATTCATTCATTTATTGGTTTTTTTGAGACAGGATTTCTTTCTTTTTTTTTAATTTTTTTCCGAGACAGGGTTTCTCTGTATAGCCCTGGCTGTCCTGGAACTCACTTTGTAGACCAGGCTAGCCTCGAACTCAGAGATCCACCTGCCTCTGCCTCCCAAGTGCTGGGATTAAAGGCATGCGCCACCACGCCCGGCTTGAGACAGGATTTCTTTGAGTATTTCTGGCTAGCCTGGAACTTGCTCTGTAGAGCAGGCTGGCCTTGAACTCACAGAAATTCTCCTGCCTCTGCCTCTGCCTCCTGAGTGCTGGAATTAAAGGCATGCGCCACTACTGCCCAGATCATCTTGGACTTGAAAGCCATTTTATAAAGACAAACTAGGTTTAATCCTGTTTATGATTAAATCTTTGTTTTCAAGTATTGGGCTATGCCCCACCTATAACCTAAATTAGGAAAGGTTCTATACTGCCTGTTTCAGGAAATGGCAACTGTTGGTATCAGGAACCCGCCTGGCAGATTGCCTCCGAACCCAATGATGTCACCCATAGGCTACAGGGACCCACACATCTGTTGCCATAGCAATCACATACATTCCCAGAGTCCCACTTCCCACCTCTACCTTGGAGTGGTTACATAACAGCCTAAATAAAAGGCAGACCCTTCCTGACCTTTGCCCCTTTTCCTCTCTTTTCTCCCTTTTTCTCAGTTGCCCCCTTCACCCCACCCCCACAATAAACCTCTGCCACATGGCAGAGGCATTGGCCTGGTGTGGTCTGTCCAGACGAGAGCCAAGATTCCAACACAACAGCAACCATGCCTTTTTTCCAAAAGTTGTTATGACCACCTTGTTATCACCTTGCAAACATTTTGTTTGTTTGTTTGTTTGTTTGTTTCAAGAGGTTGTTATGAGTACCTTGTTATGGCTACCTTGCAACATATTTGCCTGCCAAGTCCGCCATTTGGAAACCTCCTACATCTGAGCTGTAAAACCCCTAACCTTACCCATGTCCAAAGCTGATCTCTAGAACCCAGCCTTAGGGAAACACAGGGAATGTACATGAATAAAAAAAGCTTGCTTTAGGGGCTGGAGAGATGGCTCAGTGGTTAATAGCACTGACTGCTCTTCCAGATGTCCTGAGTTCAAATCCCAGCAACCACATGGTGGGTGACTCACAACCATCTGTAATGGAATCTGATGCCCTCTTCTGGTGTGTCTGAAGACAGGTATAGTGTACTCAAATATATATTTGTTTCTCTGTATAGCCCTGGCTGTCCTGGAACTCACTTTGTAGACCAGGCTGGCTTTGAACTCAGAAATCCGCCTGCCTCTGCCTCCCGAGTGCTGGGATTAAAGGCGTGTGCCACCACGCCCGGCTCAAATATATATTTTGCACACACACACACACACACACACACACACACACACACATACACACCTCTCTCTCTCTCTCTCTCTCTCTCTCTATATATATATATATATATATATATATATATATATTTTTTTTTTTTTTTTTAATTAATTTGGCCATGATTTGAACTGGTTAGCTTTCTTGTCCCATCTGTGGGATTGACAGGTGTCCCTGTGATGGATCTGCAGTCATTCACTGCACTAAGGACTCTCAATGTGGGCATGTATGCTCCTAAGTTTGTTTTGAAGGCCTGGGATTGGATTGAACTCAGGGCCTTGGATATGCAAGGCAAGTGCACTACCGCTGTGCTACCTCATCATTCCATTAAAAAGAGTTTTTAATTTTAAAATTTATATTTAATTAATAATTTATTATTTTTTAGTAATAAATTTTCCCTCCCCAGTGCTGGAATTGTAGGAATGTGTCACTGTGACCAGCTTGTTATTTATTGCTGGTGGCATTTGTTCCTTTTTAAAAAAAAAAATCCTGCTTTTGTTACAAATGCAACATCCTCTCTTATCTCTGGAGCTATAACAGTCCGTCCTGTTCCTGGTCAGCTTTGTCTGGAAATGTTTACTGCCTTCTCTCCCCCCTCCCCCAGGACAGTAAAGCTGTGACTGCCAGTGTCCTGGGAGCTAAGCTGTGCTAAGCTCCTGTGCTAGGTTAGGGTTTCTCAGCCTTCTGTGAACGTGTTCATGTTATCATCACCTGATTTGGGGGACCCCCTCCAACCTGCAGTTATCCCTGGGCCTCCATTCCAGAGATTCTGTTTCATCTCCCAGAGGATAAATCTCCAGTCATCTCTTGGGGCCCAGAAATGATTCAAGGACAGATTAAGCCTCTGACTTCTTGTTTTATTTTATATTATATATTATTTTCCCTTTGAGTCAGGGTCTCAGCCAGGGCTATATGAGAAACCCTGTCTCAAAAAACAAAAACAAAACAAAACAAAAAAGAGACAGGGTCTCACAATGGCTAACCTAGAACTTATTATGTAGACCAGGCTGGCCTTGAAGTCACAGAGATCTGTTTGCCTCTGCCTCCAGAGTTCTGGGACCAAAGATGTCTGCCACTATGCCTGGTCATTTTTTTATTACCCTATCAACCTTTTTGTCCTTTTTTTTCTTTTTTCCTTCCTTCCTTCCTTCCTTCCTTCCTTCCTTCCTTCCTTCCTTCCTTCGCTCCCTCCTTTTTTCTTTCTTTCTTTCTTTCTTTCTTTCTTTCTTTCTTTCTTCCTTTCTTGTCTTTCTTTCTTTCTTTCTTTCTTTCTTTCTTTCTTGTCTTTCTTTCTTTCTTTCTTTCTTTCTTTCTTTCTTTCTTTCTTTCTTTTTTGTTTTGTATAGCTGGCTGTCCTGGGACTCCATCTACAGACAAAGCTGTCCTTAAACTCAGAGGTTTACCGGCCTCTGCCACTCAAGTGCTGGGATCAAAGGAGTGCACCACCACCTCCCAGTGGCCATTATCATTATTATTTTTTTAAAGAATTATTTATTTTTTATTTATGAGTACACTGTAGCTGTCTTCAGACACACACCAGAAGAGGGCACTGGATCCCATTACAAATGGTTATGAGCTACTATGTGGTTGCTGGGAACTGAACTCAGGATCTCTGGAAGAGCAGTCAGTGCTTTCAACACTGAGCCATCTCTCCAGCCCTCTATTTTTATCATTTTTAAGTTATGTGTCCCTGTGTGGATATGTACATTAAGTATAGGAGACCAGGAAGCCAGAGGCTCAGATCCCCTTGGAGCTGGGGCTGTAGACAGTTGTGAGTTATTCATCCTGGGAGCTGGGGACAGAACCTGGATCTTCTGCAAACAAGTAGGTATTCTTAGCCACTAAGCCATCTCTCCAGCTTTATTTATTTATTTATTTATTTATTTATTTATTTATTTTTGGTTTTTTGAGACACGGTTTCTCTGTATAGCCCTGGCTGTCCTGGAGCTCACTTTGTAGACCAGGCTGGCTTTGAACTCAGAAATCCGCCTGCCTCTGCCTCCCGAGTGCTGGGATTAAAAGCATGAGCCACCACGCCCGGCCCCCATCTCTCCAGCTTAAAAGGCACAGCTTAAATAAAGCACTGGAGAAACCAGAATAGTTAAACACGCAGCTGCTTTCTTCCTAGGAAGGAAGAATGGTGGCTGGTCACCCAGAACTCTGGACTGAAATCAGTCAAACAGCCTTGTAGTCCTTTGCTATTTGGTTAGGACCTAGCTCCTTCCTGCATTCCCCCCCCCCCAATTCTGAAAATTATTTAGGTCCTAATCCTGTGATTTTTCTCTCAGAGAAATCTAACTCATCCTCATAAAAGAGCCCCAAGGACTTAGCCTCCTCCATCAACAGAATCCTTCCTCTCTAGGCCTCGGTCCCGAGTGCTGTTTCCCAGTCAATGGGACTTATCTGTAGACTCAGGCGCTTTGCTCTAGCGGGGTACTTTGTAAGGAAATTTCTATGTAGTCATCCGTGAAGTTTTGTTATGAGAATTGTCACAGGAAGACTTTTCCCTCAAAGTTTTACTGTCTTTAAATGTGTACGAAAATTAAACCATGGGGTCAGACTCTCTGAAAGGTTTGATCTAGTCTGACTGGCCCAGTTTCCCTTCTTATCTCTTCAAGGTCCTCTCCCTCCCCTCCCCTCCCTCTTCCCCCTAGACCTAACATCTGTGATACCTGCAGGGACAAGCCTGCCCCCCACCCAACATCCAGCCCTTTATTTAACTTTTTAAAAGTTACCATACAAATAATGTTTTTTATGTTTGTATGACATGTATACATGTGTATGTTTTTTATATGTATGAGTGTTCATACATGTGTATGTGTGCATGTCCATGAATACATTCAGGGGTCAGAGGACAACATGTGTGTTTTAGAGGGATGGCCTTACCCTGGTGATCACTTCCTGTAGAACAGCCTTGCCAGCTTTGTAGCTTCCAGGGAGTCTCTTGTCTCTGCCTCCAACCTTTTGTTGGGCAAGCTGAGATTAGGGGTACAATGCTACTATGTAGGCTTCCCTGGGTTCTCAGGACCCGAACTCAAGACCTTGAAGGGGGTGATTCTGATGCTAAGGTCTTGTCCACAATTGGTTCTTGATTTGTCAGTAAAGAAAGTTGGGAGCCAATTGCTGGGTGGAAGTTATAGTTCTGGGTGCCAGGAGGAAAAGGCAGGCACAAGGAAGGAGAGAGGTTTTCTGCCATGTTTTCGAGGGGAAGAACATAGCAACCATGTGAGGTCTCTGGGGCAAGGGTTGTGGGAGGAAAAGCTGGGGCCTGTGGCCACTACAACAGGGGGTGGCCACGGATGTTTGACAGGGGCCAAGCGGGACTTGCCTCTGAAGTTTAGGGCTGATAATAAATTAGTAAGGGCAAGCTTTTCCAGGTTGAAGATAGTAATACCCAACAATTGTGCCAAGAAGGTTATTTATTTATTAAAGATTTATTTATTATTATACATAAGCACACTGTAGCTGACTTCAGACGCACCAGAAGAGGGTGTCAGCTCTCATTATGGGTGGTTGTGAGCCACCATGTGGTTGCTGGGATTTGAACTCAGGACCTTTAGTAGAGCAGTCAGTGCTCTTACCCACTGAGTCATCTCACCATCCCCTATTTATTTGTTTTTAAAGATTCATGTATTATTATAGTAGCTGTCTTCAGACACACCAGAAGAGGGCATTAGACCTCATTACAGATGGTTGTGAACCACTATGTGGTTACTGGGATTTGAACTCAGGACCTCTGGAAGAGCAGTCCCTAGAATTAAAGGTGTGCGCCACCATTGCCTGGCGGCTCTTTGTCCTTAATTTCTTGAGAAGTCGGTGAGGCCTGAGGATGTGAACTGTTTGGATACATAAGGGAAGAGAACTCGATATGGTTTCCCCACTTTCAGCAGCACTGGAAACCAAAGTGTGACAAACTGTGTGCCCGGCAAGAACCCTCCCACTGGGCCGCAGTTCCAGGAGGGAGGGTCACATGACGTCATATTGGGATAAGCCTGTCCGCGATGGGCAGTGACAGAAAACGTGGAGGTCATCATAAAGATGCTACGGTTTTGGTATTTTTTTTGTTGTTTTTTTGTTTTTTGAATTCCAGTGTGCCACACCGTCTGTATTAGTTGCTTTTCTGTTGCTGTATAAAACTGCTGTGACCAAAAGCAAACTTACGGGAGTGTTCAGTTGGCCTTACAATTCCAGGGAGAGAGAGTCCTGTGGAGCATAGGAAGGTCGGAGATCACTTTACTCCTCCTGGGGGAAGCAGAGGGGGCTAAGAGGAGGTGGGGTTACAACCTCTCAAAGGCCCGGTTGCAGTTCCTTCTGCAAAGACCACTCCTCCCAGATGTCCCACAACTGCCCGGGGCCGTACCACTCATCGGAGAGACCCTGAGTGCAGTTACCGGAGCCCACGGAGATGTTTCTCCTGTAGACAACCACACCCTCTATTTGTTTTATAAAGCATAAAATAGATTTTACCGGTAAGTTTACGAGAAAAGCATAGAAGACAGACACCCTGTTCTTGTATGTAGAACAATTTAGGAAATCACAAAGATTAAAGCTGTGCTGGCCGGGTGTGGTGGCACACACCTTTAATCCTAGCACTTGGGAGGCAAAGGCAGGCGGATTTCTGAGTTCGAGGCCAGCCTGGTGTACAAAGTGAGTTCCAGGACAGCCCAGGCTATACAGAGAAACCCTGTCTCGAAAAACCAAAAAAAAAAAAAAAAAAAAAAAAAAAAAAAAAAAAAAAAAAAAAAAAAAAAAAAAAAAAAAAAAAAAAAAAGCTGTGCTGGCCAGTTTCATGCCAACTTGACAGAAGCTGGAGTCATCTGAAATGAGGGAGAGTCAGGAAAATGCCTTCATAAGATCGGGCGGGCGGGCTGCGGGCAAGCCCCTGGAGGTTTCCTTAGTTAGTGATTAATGGGGGAGGGCCCAGCCCATTGTGGGCGGTGCCATCCTTGGCCTGGGTCCTGAAGTCTCTCTCTCTCTTTTTTTTTTTTAAGATTTATTTTATTTATTATATGTAAGTACACTGTAGCTGTCTTCAGACACTCCAGAAGAGGGAGTCAGATCGGATGGTTGTGAGCCACCATGTGGATGCTGGGATTTGAACTTATCACCTTCGGAAGAGCAGTCGGGTGCTCTTACCCGCTGAGCCATCTCACCAGCCCCCCCCCCTCTCTCTTTTTGGTTTTTCAAGACAAGGTTTCTCTGTGTAGCCCTGGCTGTCCTGGAACTCACTCTGTAGACCAGGCTAGCCTCGAACTCAGAAATCTGCCTGCCTCTGCCTCCCGAGTGCTGGGATTAAAGGCATGCGCCACCATGCCCGGCGGTCCTGAAGTCTCTAAGGAAGCAGGCTGAGCAAGCCAGGGGAAGCAAGCCAGTAAGCAGCATCCCTCCATGGCCTCTGCTTCAGCACCTGTATTTGGAATCAATCCTGCAGGTGATTCAGGAGTTCAAAGTCAGTCTGAGCTAAGTGAGTCCCAGTCAAAAGAGAAAGAAATGTATTTATTTTCAAAATTCCAAAATTTCTAATAATATTTACAGATTAATCGCTATAAAATTGATGGTTAAAGCTGGCTGTTCGCGGAGGCACTTTTGATCTTTTCTTTTATTTAAATTTCACACACCTATCAATTCCTGATATCTGTCCCCACGTTACTACTTGTAGTCTGAGGTACTTTTGGACCCTATGGAATATAACAGGTACAAAAGACAAGAAAATATTAAGCACGAAATTTCGGGCTGGATCGAAGGCTTAGTTGTCGGGATAATCATTTTGCGCTCTGTGTAAAGGGTGTCTTTTTACTATTCAAATGTTGATTTCTGTTCCCCAGAGAGTTGAGTACTGGCCACACTTTGGCATTACTTTTATGGATCATCACCTGTCTCAGTATTTTGTAGATATCTTCTCCATAACCTTCTGATTAGTTCTGATAAAGATCTGATGGCCAATAGCTGAAGCAGGAAAGAAAAGGCAGGACTTCTGGACAGAGAGAGGAATTGTGGGAAGAATCAGTCAGGGGAGGATTCGCCATCGAGACATGTAGTGATAATGAGAGGGAATGGGCCCTGTGGTCGTGAACTAGAACTAGTCGGGTTGGAGCTAGCTGGAAGTCGCCTAGCTACTATGCCTAAGCTCTCATAAATAACAGCAATAAGTCTTTGTGTCATTATTTGGGAGCTGGTGGGTCTGAGACAGTCCAGCAGTAATTAGTGGCCAAGAGAACTTGCTATTCTTCTCTATGGTGGGTCATACCTGCCTCAGCTGCAGCTCCAGGGTCTGATGATGGTACCCATGCACACACAGGAGACCACACACACACACACACACACACACACACACACACACACACTTTAAAAATACATATATAATAAAATCAGGGCTTTTTGTTTTATTTTGTTTTGTTTTTAAGAATGAAATGTTTCCTGTTAGAGTAGATTCGTAGGCACTTTCCCAGTAAGTTCAGTGTGCTAGCTGGGTATCTTTTGGCATAGTTGTTACGTACTTGGCATGGGAAGCACACAGTTGTTATCTTCAAAAGGCCTGCCAAACAGGCCTCTCTTGCCTGTAAAGCACTTTGGATTCATGGATCTGCTTTTAGATCTTGAATAGGATATATGTATGTGTATGTGTGTGTATGTATGTATGTATGTATGTATGTGTGTGTGTATCTATTATTTTATATATATATATATATATATATATATATATATATATATATATATATATATATATA